>JAUYWG010000065.1:1186642-1196886 GCA_034779775.1 Enteromius afrohamiltoni | reverse complement strand
ATATATTAGCTATGTATGGGGGGGGGGGGTATCAGTATTGTCAATATTGTCTTTTTTACATTCTGGATGATAATGGAAACTGATAATATTGAGGCCTTTTTTTTTTTCATGCAAGTCATATGAAATATTAAAAAGCTTTCTGCTGAAGCCAAAAATAGTTGTAAATGAGTTCTGTTTTGCTTTCCTGCAGGCCCGAAACTCCTATTCCAATGAGGTGGTGGCCATTAAGAAGATGTCCTACAACGGCAAGCAGACCACTGAGGTGAGACACAAACTTAGCTGTCATCAAACTCTGATAGTTTGAGCGTGTTGCTATTTTAGTTTCCATATAAAAGCACTTCTGTGTTCAGTATATGTAGATGATAAAATCAAAGCATTTGTTGCTTCAGAAGAGAAGTGTTTGACCATATTGTGTTTAAATAAAGAAGCACTTTAGTTATTGGCCTCTGTAAAATATAATCTGGGAGAAACCAAAAGGACAAATGTTGAAAAGTGCGTACATGTGTGTCTTTGTGTTCAGAAATGGCAGGACATCATTAAAGAGGTGAAGTTTTTGGAACAGCTACGACATCCAAACACCATTGAATACAAAGGCTGCTACTTGAAGGACAACACAGCATGGGTTAGTACTGCTACTGAGAGGCATCAAAACAACAGGAATTTAACGAATAGCAATTATTGTGTACTAGACCCTGATTTTATAGCTGTTCAAATGACAAAAATATTTCTTTCTCTCTCTTTTTTTTCGGTTTTGTATTGTGTATATACTTTTTATTGTTGTTATTAATAGCAATGTGTTAAACAATTTAATCTCATCCGCCATCATTTTTTGCATAATATATGAGTGTGTATGTTTGTGTATATATAAATACAAACCCTCACATGTATATATTTGAGGCCTGAGGCCTGACGCCACTCCCACTGTGTCTGTTGTAAGCTCCTCCCATGACTCACAACAGACACAGTGGAACATAATCATAATAAAATCAAGTGTCCAAAATAAAGAGGGGAAGTGGTGTCCTCGTCGGGTTGCAGGGGTAGTGAAGGTCAGGCAGTATTCGAGGGGGTCCAGGTAAGGGGCGGAGTCCGGCGGCCACACGTGCTCGCCTCTCAGATCCGGGCTGCGAGAGGCGGCGGCTTCATCCAAATTGGCCCTCACGGCACTTCCAAGGGAATTCAAGCCGTCTCACGGGTGCGGTCTCTGTCCTCGCACCCTTCCTGCACCCACGAGGACACCAGTGTGCATGTACAGAAGAAGAGATGGGTCTCTCGAGGAGAGGCACTCTCTGCCTTTAACAGCAGCGGTGATGAGGTGTCGTTCTTCTCAGGCGTGCCTCATCACCTGCTCGTTCCTGCGCCCCTCCTCTCTCACACACCCACTCCTGTAGGGAACCTGGTGAAGGGCGGCGGGGTGGAGATGATAGCCAGGGGAGGCAGACGACTCGTCACAATACATACGATTTTTCTTAAATATATGGGTGATTCTATAATTGGTGATTTTTTTCAGCCATGCCTCCTTTTCACAATATTCTCGTCTGCTTTCTTTTTCTTCGTTCAGCTTGTGATGGAGTATTGCCTCGGCTCTGCTTCAGACTTGTTAGAGGGTGAGTTCACACTTAAAATGCACACTACACACACGCTCAAGTATGCAAGTGCAGCGCAGACACACACCCACAGTAAGCACTGAATGCATTCACACACAGGAGCAGGAATTGTTCGAGCTGTCATGTGTGTTTTAGTCTGCACTGAAGGCCTTTATTAGCCACATCTCAGACGCATTATAAAGCCCATTGTGTTTTATTCCAGTGTCACTCCCCAAGTGTCACTGCCTTCGTGTTTTTGTTTCCTTCAGATGTTGTCATGGCAACAAGCACAGCTTTAATGATAGACTGTTGGTTTCAATTATCGCTCCATATGTGTGTGTAAGAGAGGAATTTAGAAATCCCAGTCAAACTTTGCCATTATGTGACTGTATGAGTAATTCAGTCCGCATCGGTTTAATTCAAGGCCGTGTTCTTCATCCTTCTCTGTTAGAGGATTCAGGATCAGTTCGCTAAGCATCGGATGACTCTTTTTATGGACATGTTAAGATGTCATTAAGCTTTTTATTAAAATGTATTTATTCTTTGTCCAGTTCACAAGAAACCCCTCCAAGAGGTTGAAATTGCTGCCATTACCCATGGTGCCTTGCTAGGACTGGCTTATTTACATTCCCATAACATGATCCACAGGTGAGTCGCCGTTTAATGACACGCATTTACAGCATGTCAGCTTCCTCAGTGTGCGGAAATGACAAAATAATCTGTTTATTGAGCAAATTTCTTTACAGCTTGGGTTTTATGTGCTTGTATGCTTATCATTTTGTTTCCCATGACTTTGTTTGCTGTGGCTGTATATACTTTGCAATTTTCTCCCTCAAGTGTCAGTCTGACTAGATCATTATTATTATTTTATTATTTTTTTTTCAAGTGTATACTATTCAGGTTTTAAAGCAACATTGTAATGATTAAAGTAAAGCGATTTATGGCCATTCTGCCTGTGCCGTCATATCCAGTTTATTCAGCGTGCTTTAAGTGCTTTACAGCATGAGTAGCTTCCAGTAATACAGTGCCGTTTATATTATTTTAAATTTAGATTTTTGTAAGACCCCTCTGTCTGTTGTTGTAATGTGCCACCATGCAGCATACTGATTCAGCAAATCAGAGCTAGAAATGTAAAATCTTCTAAAGTGTTTATGTTGATGTGAGTTGGTTGTTAGTGCTTGTTTTTCAGTACTACTGTAAAAATAGCCATAGATGAATAAACCAAATATTTGTTTGTGCTTCCAACACTTATATTAAATATCAAAGCCTACTTGGAATATCATTTCTGATATGACATATGAATTTCTCTGAGACTCTACATGCCACAGTTTTTAAGTCTGGATGTCCTGCAAAGAGAGATCCCAAATGATTGGATGTTTCATCACGACCACTCCCACTTCTTGCTATTCGAAAATGGCTGACAATCTTACGGAAATGTGATCATACTTTGTAACTATCATTTAAATCTGTCTAGCTTTTAAATTATGTCTCATAAATAAACATCTCAGGAAAATATCATGGGGTTTCAGATCAAAACATAACACGAAACAGGAAGCTGATTTCATACATACCCTTATATGAGGACTCCGGGATTAAAAGCATGTTGGGAGACATAACAAATGACTAGGGAAATAATATATTTGTATGAAAATCTTGTCTATTATTATACACTTTTTTACTTTTTTCACTACATGTTGCCCCAAAAACTCATTATGCAAATGAGCTTATAGATTGCACAGAATGAAAAAAACCCATTTATGTCCATTTTACACAAAGAGAGATGCCATATTGAACAGTTCTGTTATAACGTAGTCTATGCAAAGTTTGGGACATTTCTAAATGAAAAATGTATTGGTGATTTTAATGTTTAATGTTCATTCATGTTTTTCATTTTTCTTTCATAACCATTTTTTCCTAAAGTCTTTGGAGAGTGTGATACTGCAGTGGGTGTGTATGCCGTCTCTGACAGCTCTATAACCTGTCTGCTTTTAACTCTCTCTGTGTCTGTGATTGTTTAGAGACGTGAAGGCTGGTAATATCCTGCTGACGGAGCCTGGTCAGGTCAAACTGGCTGATTTCGGCTCTGCTTCCATCGCCTCTCCTGCCAACTCCTTTGTGGGAACCCCATACTGGTCCGTATCACAGACACTGACGTTCAGGAGCATGATGCTGATGCTCCTCCAGGGTTAATTAGACATGTGTGTGTTTCTACCACAGGATGGCTCCAGAAGTTATATTAGCGATGGATGAGGGTCAGTATGAGGGGAAGGTGGACATCTGGTCTCTGGGGATCACTTGCATAGAGCTGGGTGAGTGTCTTCAAGTTTTTGAATTGAATTTATGTTATAGCCATGTTTCTTTTTTCTAATGTCCTTGAGCCGATGTGTCGCCTGCAATAAGCAGAAGCTGTTGTGTTGCAATGTTAAAGTTGGTCCCGTGAGTTTGCCACGCTGACAGCAACAGAAAGCTGCTTGGTCTTAAAGTGACTTCTGTATTCTGCAGCTTGTATTTTCCAGTGTGTGTTGTATTGGCAAAGCTTCGCAGCAAACAAATATCCCAGTGTTTGAAAGTACAACTACATAATTATCAAGACAAGTCACCTTTATTTATTTATAACAATAGAGATTGTGTCAAAGCACCTAACAGGATCAAATAGGGTTAACAGTTAATTATTGAATTTGTCCAGCTCAGATCAATTTAAGTAGGATCTGTGCTATCGAGTTGATGTTAATCGCTGGAAATAGTGCCCCCGACTAACCACGCCAGAGGTGACAGTGGCAAGGAACCAAAATGTCTTTTTTGTTTTTTTCTTTTTTTCAAATTGGAGAACTGTCATGTACTTCCTTGCTGAGTACACACCGATATGCAAGCAATACATTACTCGGATGACACGCTGTGGTTTTAAACACACACTCTCTTTAAAATGAAGGTTTCAAAGGGACATACATGCGTTTTTGGTTCCCTAAATGAGCTTTCAGTGAAGAATGAAGCCGTTTATTCTTAATATAAAGAATATTTCTTATTATTTATGAAACCTTTTTTACCATGGTAAAAACTCTTTGGTGCAATGCAAATATTCCATGCATGTGTCTTCATCAGCGCCAATAAAGAAGCTTATTTTTAAAGTAAACAAGACTATTTAGTCCAAGTATGGACACGTTTGAAACACTCTGCTATATGCATGTATATTTATTCGTGCAGTATGTCATGTGATGATTTCTTACATGTTTCCTAGCTGAACGCAAGCCTCCTCTCTTCAACATGAACGCTATGAGTGCCTTATACCACATCGCCCAAAACGACTCTCCCACCTTACAGTCCAGTGAGTGGTGAGTGTCCTTCCACAAGCTGACTCACTCGTATAGAGAGATGTACATGTACTCCTACTCGTCAGACATACAGCACGCACTTTAACTCTTATTCAGTAACCCTGACCCCATTGGTCAGTTCTTGTTTCGGCTCCCCTCAGCTCTCTGACCTGAAAGGATGCTAGTTACTTGGTGACCCACTTTTATTGTTTTCATAATGTTTTTTGGTTTTTACACATGCACGATTTACACTACTTAAATCTAAATCTAAGTCTATATTATTCTAATTTTGCAAGTACTTCTTCTCTAAATGTATGTATATATATATTTTATTTAAAATAACTGTTCTCTGTGATATTAAAAGTCTAGTTTTCTATAGAATTCTTCAGAAATCATTCAAATATGGCAAGAAATATATATGCGATATATATTCTATATTTATTTATATTTAGCAGAATGCTTTAAATAGAAGTTCAAAGGATTAGCCTTGTTTTTACTGTCACATTTATCAAATTAATGCATCCTTGTTTATTTCTTTGGGGAAAAAAGTAGTAAAAGTGTTTTAAAAGCTTTTATCGACGTTATGTTGACTGCAAATACTTCTTCGAACATTTACAGTGGTGTGCAAAAATGTTATAACGCCTGACAGTCTTTGCCTCCAAAAGTGTGATTTAATTTCATAACATTCAAGAAACGTGCTGCTCTGAGCACAAGAAATATCAGAAGCAGTGAGTTGTACTGAAGTGTTTTTGTCCCCTTGTAACTTTAAAATGTGCTTTTGCGACGAATACAGCAGCACATCTCTCTGGTGTAGTATCAGTATATTCTCTAAAAGCATCACCGCTAATGTTATCCCATGCCTCTGCAACACGAGCCAAAGGATTTCCCTTGAATGTACAGAAGATCTGTTCAGATTATTTTCCAATTTACGTCAAATTTGCTCAATCGATTTGAGGTATGGGGCTCAGTTCATCATTCCGCGGAGATCCAGATACAGTTTTAAGGGTATTGCAGGAACCAATTAAATAAAAAACTTAATTTTGGCCACCACTGTGTTTGTAGTATATGCACTACATAGAGTACTTAACTGTTGTTTGTATCTTGTGAAGGTCGGATGCATTCCGGAGTTTCGTTGACTACTGCCTACTAAAAATTCCTCAGGACAGACCCTCCTCAGCAGAACTCCTGCGGGTGAGCAATCGCACGCACACAATGCAGGGGAGACTATCACGTCACGCAAAAAGTCAATCATAAGCATTGCTCATCGAAGTTCCAGCACGACTTCTGAGTGCCCACACACTACCGTTAATTCATTCCCGCTCTGAGTCACGTTCTCAAACACACTTTTTGAACGGGGACGGTGAAATACTCACAAATGCATTGTTAAGTTTAGGCTTGTGGTGTACATTTATGTGGCTTAATCTCACTTTTAATAGCATATGGTCCGGCCTACCTTACACCAGAATTACACAGAAAGAGACCGTCTTCATGTGTCGCTTATGAGCAGGTCCGTCTGCTGTAGACTTGGATGTCTTCAAGAGCGGTTGCTTGACAAGCAACACAAGCCTAATTTTTGGAGTTGCTTTTGGGGAATGCGTTTTCATATATTGTATAAATGATAAGGTATTGCACCTAAGTACACTACAGATGGTTTTGCATTTTACAAAATACAAATAAACAAAATAAGCTTTCTATTCAGCAAAGATATCATTCAGTGCATCTGTTTTTATCAGCATATTAAACTGATTTTTGGAGGATGGTATGACACTGAAGACTGGACTAATGTTGCTGGAAATTCAGCTTTGCAATCAAAGAAATAAATTTCACTTTTGAATCTATTTAAAAAATAAGAGTTGTTTTAAATTGTAACAATATTTGACAATATTACAGCTTGTACTGTGTTCTATCCTAATGCTGTCAAATGATTAATTACGATTTTTTTCGAGTACACATACACAGTGTATATTTTGAAAATATTTCTAATTTTTTTTCTAATATTTATATATTCATTTAATTTATTTACATATTTAATATAAAAAAAAATTCTGGAATATGTACATGCATGTGAGTGTTTATATATACACACATGATGTCAACACACTTTTATTTAAGATGCCATTAATTGTTTGACAGCTCTGTCTTCTCAGTGTTTCTGTGAGAGGCTGTACTCATCTTAAGTTTGTATAACTAGTGATATGTCTGTAGCACAGGAAGCTCTGCTGTCCACTTGATTACAGAGCAACTGAGTAACGTATGCCCACACATTCCTCACATGCGTAATGCATAAAAACATCAATATCTGCCCTTTCACAGAGATAAAGACGCCCCTGTGCAGTTAGTGTGTTCACTTCCTTTTTGCCATATCAGTACTTCCTGCTCTTATGACAGTGGGTTCCTTACTCATCCATCCATGCTGACTCACACACACGTTTTCATATGCACAGCCAAGCGCTCAACCCACAGAGCATGTCATCCAGCAAGTACATCCTTGGAGGGTTAATAAAAGCAGGAGGAATTTTCGATGGTGCGCGTCTAACGTAACTAATATAACCATGAGTCTCTGAAGCGAATCACTGGGGCTGTAGGTGGACATATTGCTGCACGGTGACTAATGGTTGTGATATCGTGCTGTGGTGGGAGGCTTATGGATTTAAATGGTTACCAAAATAAATGTGTGATAGAATATAGCGGTACAGTTGGGATATGGGTAATTGTTGGCTGCGGGGAAGCTCTGGATACATGATCATTAAGGGATAGTGCGACCTGCGTGATTGGTTTGTTTGTTTGTTTGTTTTTACACTGTATGGGTCTGTTTGTGTGGGTGCATGTTACAGGTTACGCTTAATCTCATTGGTGGACACAGGTAATCCTATTTAGCCCCAAGAGCTTAGTGTTGAAGCAGGGCACGCGCTTCAGATGGGATACAGGGGTCTTTTCCACGACTGTTTGTTTTTTGCAAAAACACACAATATATCATACTTGCATACACACACACACACACACATCATATAATATGGACTACCTAGGAAATTTTTTAACAATTATAGCTGTTGATACCATATAAAAGCTGGCTGCAATTCATTTCCAAAAGTTTTTGTTTCATCCATAACTTGAACAAAACCAAATTAATTGTTATCTGAAGTTGGCTAATCACTATGATTTTCAGACTGGTTTAAAGAGAGGCAATGAGAGTAAAAGCACAACAATCAAATATCACAGAAAATCACTTTACTGTGGCAAAAGACTTTTTTTAGTCACTGTACATGTTGTAAAAAATATCCACAGAACACATAACACTTGCAAACATTTGAACATTAATGACACACTGCTCCAAAAAATAAAGGTAGCACTAAAATAACACATCCTAGATCTGAATAAATGAAATACATGAAATTACATGCTGACAACAAAATCACACAAAAACTGAAGTGGAAAAACACACCTTTGATGTAATGTCCTTAAAACAAGTCAAAATGAGGCTCAGTAGTGTGTGTGTCCTCCACGTGTCTGTATGACCTCCCTACAACACCTGGGCATGCTCCTGAAGAGGTGGAGGATGGTCTCCTGGACAGACCTCCTCCCAGACCTGGACTAAAGCATACGCCAACTCCTGTCCTCCTACGGCCTCCTCCACGTCTCCTGATGTACTGGCCTGACTCCCGATAGTGCCTCCATGCTACGCTGACAGACACAGCAAACCTTCTCGCCACAGCTCGTATTGATGTGCCATCCTGGATGAGCTGCACTACCTGAGCCACTTGTGTGGGTTGTAGACTCCGTCTCATGCTAGCACTAGAGTGAAAGCACCGCCAGCATTCAGAAGAGACCAAAACATCAGCCAGAAAGCATAGGAACTGAGAAATGGTCTGTAGTCAGCATTTCTTTATTGGGGGTGTCTACAGCATGCAGGTCAAAAAGTAAAAGAAAACATTTAGAAGTAGAATGAAGAACAACAAAAAACGTCCAGGTGCACAAGGTTGTACTAATTAAATTGTATTTAATGCCACGTAAAGTGGCTCCCTTTTTTTCCATAAAAGATGTTTGGACCAAGCAGTCACAAGCATTTAAAACCATTTTAAACACACAAGTGGCACAAAGCAACAAAATTATCAAAGACATCCATCTCAGAAGTTACATGTGGAAGATACGTTTCAAAAAGTTGCGTTTGCTTCAGTTTTGCTACTGATCTTCAGATCTTGATACTGTCTTTTGAGAAACCGCTTCAGATAATACAGGGAGAGCACTCTGAACCAATGTGAATTAATTCAGTCTGGTTTGCTAAGTTGCTTGGCCAATTCTCTAAAAAGAAAGAACAGACATAATATAATGATTCCTTCACTAATTACTGGCCTAGCATCAAAGATTTGGGTCATGTTTGATCAGTACACACAGAGGTTGAAACTGGGGAAAAAAAATAATTTCGACCCAGTTTTGGTCTCCCATTCCTCTCTAATACCTCAAGACTGTTCTTCCAAGCTCCTTAAAACAGAAAAGAGGTCATTAATCTGAGTCTAGGGTTCATTTATTCAATTCCCAACATCTTCCCGACTGCTGTCTTAATCCACCTCCGATCTTGACCTACAGAGAGAGGTCTTGTCGATTGAGAATGAGCAGTGAATATCACTCACGATCTGACCGAGCTGGCTCTCTGAGAGACTTCAGATTATGTAATTTCTTCCATTTAAATGGGATAATCCTGTAGATTAGTTTCCTCCCAGGCTGGTCAGTCACAGATGTCCGTTTAGAGTGGCGAATGATTATCTGTGTTATCATCGGGAAGCCGAGCTGTTAGCTGTAACTGTCTTTACCGGGCTTAACGGTTGAGCCGTTTGCTTTACCCGCTCGCAACACAGACGTGACCTGCTTAAACCAAACGTGTTGCCAACTGAATTTACGATTCCATTCCAAATCATTCTGAGAGTGGTTTTCAATAACGGCAGATAATGTAGCCACTTTGTTCCCTGGAAACAAGGTTTTACTGACTGGTTACAAATATTTAGAATTAACGAGTCCACCTTGAACAAGTTTGTAAGATATGTCATATGATCACCAAAACAGTATATTTTTTTTTCTCTCTTTTTTTTCAACTGTACTATAATATACACAGTCACAGTATATAATAAATAGTTAGGCCAGTGGAAATTTACAGTATATTTGTAACTTTATTTACTTTATTAAACTATAGTGTTGTTCAAATGAAGCTTTTTTTGTTTTTTAAGAAATTAATTAATTATTCAGCAAGCATGCATTAATCAAATCAGAAGTAAAAGTAAAGATATTTACATTTATGAATTTTTTTTATTTTATGTAATTCTTTTAAACTCCATCCGTTAAAATCCTGGGAAAAAAATGA
>JAUYWG010000065.1:1171008-1183153 GCA_034779775.1 Enteromius afrohamiltoni | reverse complement strand
TATATATATATATATATATATGTGTGTGTGTGTTTAGATTTTTTTTTAAATATATAAAAAATGTATGTGTATATCACCTTTATGTGCAAATCTGTAAAATCATTTAACCATACGAAGCGTATTAGATTTATTTCTAATAAATCCCACACTGCTTTTGACTGAAGGGATTTTGCAGCTTTAATAAGAAACAAAGCAAGTTTAATTCTTACGGACTGTGCTGTTTTATTTTACATTTAATTATGCATTTCTCTTAACTGAATACTTGAGACATACAAAAGCACCGTTTTTATTTAATTTATCTTTTCATTCAAGACTGCATTTTTTTTTATTCCTGACATTCAATTATATTCAATTATTTTGAGGATGCTTTTGTTTGGTATTAATGTAAAAAATGTAGATATAGCAACCTTATTTACAAAAAATGCATGCATCACTATCTTTAACTAAATCACTCATGTAAAGTTTTGGTCGTGTTGCCCACTCATAATAGTGTTTAATAATGGTGTCTGGATCATGTTTGGTTTGCTGTGTGTGTCTCTGATGTAATGTAAAGCTCACAGAGAATATGTTTTGTCTGATTTGATGTTGTTGTTTTTGTCCTCCGGATCATCAGTTTATCCGTGATGACCTTCCTCATCGTGACCACCGCTCGGACCTTCGACCGTCCTCATCGGAAAGAGCTCCGGCTCATAACTATAAAAACCGTGAGCGCTTCGCCACCATCAAGTCAGCTTCACTGGTGAGGAAAAAGAATGACATCATCCTCGCTGTCATCCTCTCCCCCCCTCCTCTCCCGCTTTACTCTTTCTTTTTCTTGTCATCCCTTTGCTTTAATACACTGCGGTCATTTCTCTCTCTTCCTCTCGGTGGTCCTTGCCTCCTTCTCTTCCTGTTTAACCCTGTCTTTATTTGGAGGGGGGAAGACAAAAAGCGTCTTACTTTCTCTTTCACGTCTGTTGTCAAGGCAACGTGGTTCAGTCAATAGCCAGCTGCACTCCTCACACGAGTCATTGGTGTTGTTGTCTACTATTAGTTAATACGCTGTGATCCAACACTAAAAATATTCGGAGTCTTCTGGGGTGTTAAAAAAATAAAAACGGGGTGAACATCAGATATTTGTGAAACAAAAATGCAATTAAGCATGCAAAATAATGTATTGTGATACAACCACTTCCACCCTAATTGATGAATAAATGGAGATGAAGGGCAGGCGGTGTAGTCGATCGCAGGGTGCTTGGTTTAAATGATGATGTCACCTGTTCGGGCTCCGTTTGGCTGGAGCGTGAGCGCCCTCTAGGGGCAGACAAGCGCAGTGGACTTTGTCTGATACTACAGACACTCATCTATCATTTCAGATGATCACAAAGGAGTTCTGCTTTAGTGGGTTTATGGGTCTGGTGTAGCCATCCTGATTTTATCGTCTCTATCGACGTGTTGGTGGAATCAAGTGTGCGCCGTTTATTTATCGATATGGGTTTAAGGCTTGTGTGGAAGGAGACTCGAGGATCTGGGCTATGCAGGGAAAGAGACTCTCTTTGTGTTTGATATGGAGAGCCGTAGAGGAGGGGTGAGGTGTAGAAAGAAAGTGAGATGGGAATAAAGAGGGAAGACAAAAGACGTATGATGTGACCCTGGACAACAAAACCAGTCACACTGTAATTGTCCATTTTTTTTTTATTGACATGTATCAGTTGAATAAAGAAGATTTCTGTTTTGTTAGGAGTGGACAATGTTTGTCTGAGATACAACTCTTTAAAAAAAATCTGAAATTTGGGGATGCAAAAAAATCTCCAACTTTTTTAAAGTTTTTAGAAATGCTAAAACTAATAAAAATGAAGTTTTGAGATATTTACGGTAGGAAATTCAAATAGATATCTTAAACATAATTTTGAATTTGGCTATTGCTACAAATATAGCTGTGTTCTGCGCTCCAGGGTCACGTATTGAAGGAATGAAATTGATATTTAGATGTGTTGGCAAAACTATAGGGATGGAAAAAGAAAGGTGATGTTTTAGATGTTGTAGAAGCTGATAAAACTCCAGCGGATGTCCTACATACAGCTCATGCTCTTTACTTCGTTTTTTTGACTAAGCTTGTTGCAATGCATTCTGGGTTGGAATTTCAGTGATGCTAATGTTTTTTTTAAAGGAGTCTCTTCTCAAGGCTGCATTTATTTGGTTAAAAATACAGAAAGAAATAATTTTATTGCAGTGTTTTCTACTTTAATATACATTCAAAACAACTGTGCTTTATTTATTTTTTTACTGCAATTATTTTTTTAGGGTTTTTTGATGAATAAACAGTTTTTAAAACTTTTGTTTATTTAAAATAAAAATATTTTCTAACAACTTTTATTTATATAATATTTATTTTTAATAAATGCTGTTCTTTTAGATCATATTCCTTTAGCTTTTATATATATCAAAGCATCCTGAAAAAAGCATTGAGGCTTTTTTTTTTCAGCAGATCAGAATGATTTCTAAAGGCTTGTGTGGCACTTCTGACTGGCGTAATGGATGACGGAAATTCAGATTTGCATCACGTAAATAATTATATTTCAAGAACATTTAGATAGAAACTATTATATGATATTGTAATAACATTTTGCAAGATTTCTTTTTTTTTTCTGCATTTTTAATCAAATAAATGCAACCTTGATGAGGTCTTTAAAAAACCTTACAAGTCTTACTGATCGCAAACGTTGGGACGTTGGGTAGTGTATGTGCTAAAAACAAATCAAATTAAAATAACATACACTTCAGCTCCACATGTGTCCGCTTCACACGTTTACATTTGGTCTGAAATAGTCAGAAGCTGTCACACCTTTAACCTGGAAGCGTTTCTATCACATGGCCCTTCGGTGGGGCTGATAGGGGCATCTGGGCAGAAAGCGATTGGATTGGAGCCTGCGGTTACAGTGGGGCTTCTGATTCAGGGCGATTAGGAAATTCCCCCCTTCGACAGGCGTCTCATGTGACTGGCCTACTAAACGCTGCTTAGGCCTCTCTGAGAACCTCATTCATTCCCGGCGCACCTGCGAGGAGAGAGGAGAAGCAGTGTTCGCCCTCTCTCTTTATCCCCTCTCTCTTTCTCTCCCACTGGGATTTGAGCGAGTGCTTTTGGGGGATGTAGTGCAGGCGACTCTCCATGTTCTCACGGGTGGTTTATTTCGCCAATATGTTTGGCTTGAGGAGTTCAGGTGGGAGTTACGAGAAACTCAACGAACAGTTCGATCTGGACACGCCCTTCTTCCAGGTTGGCTTTTTCTGTCTTCACCTTTCTATTCAGAGTCATCTATGACCATCTAGAACACGGGCAATGCAGACGTGTAATATTCACCATTGCAACTTTCTGCTGCTCTTTGTCACAATTAGATACTGCAGTGCATTTAATATTTATAGGCTGTATTTGTCAGTACAGTAATATAGTGTTGTTATTTTCATGCACCTTTGAGATCACAAGGTCATATCAATTGCTGCGCTGTAGATTTCATGGCTTTTTCTGGTTAATCAGTGGACAGTATCTAATGTTTAAGAAATTTCTGGGGGGGTGATGCTTTAGAAAATTGGGAGACGCTTTTTTAAGTAGGGAAATGCATGCAACCTGAAACGTAATTTTGAATGTTCTGACAATGACTTAAAAGATCCACCATTTATCAGATATTAGAGTTCATGCAGCATTGCATTGGTCATCCACATCATCCAAAAAGTGTCTGAGGGTCGATTTTTTTTTTTTTTAGCACTTTGCTACACTGAAAAAATGAATCACTCAAAAGTATTTTTTCCTTCTAGGTAACGCGTCAGATCCATGAACACGAGCAGGAAAATGAGCTCCGAGAGCAGATGTCAGGCTACAAACGCATGCGCCGGCAGCACCAGAAGCAGCTGATTGCTCTGGAGAACAAGCTGAAGGCAGAGATGGACGAGCACCGACTGAAGCTCCAGAAAGAACTGGAAACCCACGCCAACAATGCCTTCATTGAGCTGGAGAAACTTGCCAAGAGGCACGCCATCCAAACGGACAAAGAAGTGCGTGATCTGTCTTTATTCTTCTGTTCAGACCCAAAGTTTAGAGTTTAGTCACTAGCTAATCAAATATTGGTCAATTACAATTAGCAAATTGAAATATCTTTAACTTAAAATTGAGTGTTTAATCCTGTTATTATACATTACTGACACTCTATTCTCCTTTTAGATACTGTTAAGTGCTTTGAAAGGTGTCCTGAACTGACACCAGGTGGACTAACCATATTGATTTGACTGTAAACCATCCAGAATGGTTATTCTTGGATTTTAACAATGGAAGCCACTGAATAAATTTAAAAAAAAAAAAGTTATTGCGACTTTTTCTTGGAATTCTGAATTTTGTGTGATTAAAGTCAGAATTGCAAATTATTAAAACATGTGTTTTTTTTCTCTCCTCTCAATATTGGACCTTATAACTTCAATTGTGACTTTATTCCATATTAAACCTCTCGCACAAAGTAAACAAAAAAAAAAAAGAAATGAGTGCAAAAGTTCATGCAGATCATGTGAAAGCTGCCCCAGTTTATATGATTATTTTCCATATTGCATGCAAAACATGTAAATAGCCGAGGGATGAATGCTAATTATTCATGCAGCATATGCTGATTAATATGTTAATGAAGCCAGAGAAGAAAATGGGACTGTGTGGATTTTTAGTCGCGTAGTTGCAGTGCTATTAATGATAAAGCTGCGTTGTGATCCTCAGATGAAAACACTGGCAGCTGATGAGAAGAAGTTCCAGCAGCAAATCATGGCCCAGCAGAAGAAAGAGCTCACTAACTTCCTCGACAACCAGAAGAAACAGTATAAGCTGTGCAAGGAGAAGATCAAAGAGGTTCTTGTCCAGTTCCTACAAGTATCCTATACGTTTACTGGAATATTAATATTACTCCAATGAAAATATATTGCATCATATATTGCATCATATAGACAGGGTTTCCTTTTTGGAAAATTACTTTGGAAAAGTGTAGATTTTTATTTAAGTAATTTCCAGGTCTGGAAATGTTTTCAGCAAAGTATGGAAAAGTATTTGCATTTCCAGACTTTATTCATAGTAAGATGGCAGTGATGCACAATAGAAATAAGTTATATAAAATAGAAATTGTAATGCATGCAAAAAAAAAACGATGCACGTCAATAGTTTCTCGAGTTGGTTGTGTGCATGCAAAATTTTTATGTTTGTTGCCACTTCAAGAAAAAAAACAACAACATTGATTTATACATCGCATGCAAATCCATAGTTTTGAATTTTGAGGACCCCTATATATATTTATACTTTATAATTCAGTTAATAAAAGCAAATCTTGCCATGTATTTTAAAAAATGGTATAGAAAACATGTCAAATGTGTTGCAGTTCTAACGTAAAAACAGGGTATTCACAGTTCTTTTCATTCTTTTGTCTGTTTTCATGTTTCTTTGTTCAGGAAATGAGTGAAGACCACAGCACGCCTAAGAAAGAGAAGCAGGAGAGGCTTTCCAAACACAAGGAGAACATCCAGCACTCTCAGGCCGAGGAAGAGGCTCAGCTTCTGGGTCAACAGAGGTCTTTCTACGACAGAAACTGCAGAGCCTTCAAACGTAAGATCATGATCAAGAAGCACGAGTTTGAGCAGGAGCAGCTGCGAGAGGTGAGCACTCTCAAATAACAACAAGTTTTGGGATCAGTAATGATTATTGTTCATTGTGTATGAATGTATGTATGTGTATATATGTGTGTATATATATATATATGTGTGTGTGTGTGTATATAATATATGTGTATGTATGTATGTATGTGTGTGTGTGTGTGTGTATATGTATATATATATATATGTGTGTATAATATATGTGTATGTATGTATGTATGTATGTATGTGTGTGTGTGTGTATATGTATATCTATATAAATATGTGTGTGTATATATATATATATATATATATATATATATATATACACACACACACACAGCATAATCGTATGAAGGCTTTTCCCAGAGAGAGTGCAAAATTTGAACCATTTCTCAGGGCTGTTGACTGCTTTCAATTAATCTGATTTGAAAATAAGTAATGCAGCAATGTGCAAATCTCTTAATCTAGTGCTTTAATCTGCAGGAAACCTTCGGAAGTATTACTGAGTCTAAACCCTGGTCTGCAAAGTACCCTAGCAATCGTAGTCCACACTTTGCATGTTCTCCCAATTAGGGTTTGTTTTGTAACCTCTGAATAAATAATCTCAGTATTGATATAAAGTTTGTTAGGATAAGACAATATTTGGCTGAGATGGAACTATTTTAAATCTGAAATCTGTGCCAAAAAAAGAGAAAGAAAATCACCTTTTAAAGCTCTAAGTAAAGGCCCTTAGCAATTCATATTCATAATTAAAGATTAAGTTTTGATTAGTGCTGGGCAACGATTAATTGTGTCCAAAATAAATGTTTTTGTGTACATAATATGCATGTATTGTGTGTGTGTGTGTGTGTATTATGTATATACAAGTACATACACATGCATGCACATATGGTGTGCTTATATATGAAATACATTTATATATAATTTAAATTGTATAAATGTATACATGTAAATATTATCTTAATATATACTGTATGTGTGCGTCTTATTTCAATATACACAGTGCACACACACATTTTATGTATACGCACACTTGTTTTGATTTTGATATACTCACTGTAAAAGAAAAAGATCGTTTTGACTCTTTGTAGTTTGGCTATTCTGTGTGGCTCAAGACTGCTTTTGTCCTCCAGGCTCACCTTTGAATAATGTAATATTGTAAAGTTAACCGTGTTCCAGGAGTTGAATAAGAAGAAGACTCAGAAGGAAATGGAGCATGCCATGTTGATCAGGCAAGACGAGTCGACCCAAGAACTTGAGCACCGGCAGCTGAAGACCCTGCAGAAACTGCGCATGGATCTGATCCGACTGCAGCACCAGACAGAGCTGGAGAACCAGATCGAGTACAACAACCGGAGAGAGCGAGAACTGCACCGCAAACATGTGCTCGAACTACGGCAGCAGCCCAAGAACCTCAAGGTACCACCAACCCCGCTCTTCCTCTTAGCACTAGTCTGTATAAAGTGTGAGTTTAACCTACACAATCTGTGTAGGTCTCATTGTTTCTATCAACGTGAACTTGATGAACTATTTCAGTAACTATTCGGAGAAACCATTGCTTTTTACTTCATTGCGATTAATCGCATCCAAAGTAAAAGTTTTGATTCATTATAGATGCATAAACACACGCACATGCATGCCTATATTTAAGACAAATATTATGCTTGTATATGAAATATGTATATATTATATGGATCAGAAGGTATTTATATATGCATAAAAATATACCCAGTACACACACACGTTATGTAAACCTTTTATTTTGGATGTGATTAATTGTTTGAGAATTAATTTAAAGATTACATTAGGCTCATCTAAAAAATCAAAAGGCGGTAAGACTTCACAGATAGGTTCCACTTGTTGGTCGACAAACTGAAACTAACTAATATAATTGAATTGATATGAGCTAACTTTTTTTTCTATTGATCTTGGCATCAATAAATAACATAACAAATGCATTGCTAATTGCTAGATTTAGTTAATGGGACCTTATATCTAAGCGTTTTCTTCATTTCATTTTGAGGCAAAACTCATATCAGACGGTCATTATTGTCCTGAAAGGACTGTCAGTTTGTGTTTCTTCAGCTCTGAGTCTTGTCTCCTGCAGGCGATGGAGCTCCAGATAAAGAAACAGTTCCAGGACACGTGTAAAGTCCAGACGAAGCAGTACAAGGCCCTGAGGCACCATCAGCTAGAGGTGACCCCCAAAAGCGAGCACAAGACGGTGCTAAAAGCCCTGAAGGATGAGCAAACGCGTAAACTGGCCATCCTGGCTGAGCAGTACGAGCAGAGCATCAACGAGATGATGGCATCACAGGCCGTGAGTACACTCTTCCTCATTATCCAGGACCATGTTTTAGGTTAATCATTTGAGAGGATGTTCTGAAGTCGATCGGTGGTGGAAAACTACATCACCCATAATGCTGTACAGAAAATCAGTGTCACCCAAAGAGTCTCTCATCTCCCAGATTTCATATCAGAAATATTTTACCGTTACAGATGATTTTTTGCTTTAAAACAAGTTTGTAATGTTATAATTGACCTGCCCAGGTTTGAAAAAGTAACAACGCATTCCATTCCATCAAAAGTAACAAAGTTTTCAGGAGCAGTGCAACATGGTAACGCATGACTTTTAAAAGTAGCCCGTGTTGGAACAGCTAATGTGAGCTGATAGTTCATACAGATATATAAAGAACGGGCGTCCTGTTTGATATTCCAGTCTCGGCCCGGCGCCTGTACAAGAAGGCTATTGATGGTTAACGGTAACTGTGCTGTGAGCAAACCTTCTGAGGCTCACGTGCGCTCGTGTTTGTTTTTGTGCAGCTCCGTCTGGATGAAGCTCAGGAGGCCGAGTGCCAGGCTCTGAGGCAGCAGCTGCAGCAGGAGATGGAGTTACTCAATGCGTACCAGAGCAAGATCAAGATTCAGACCGAGGCCCAGCACGAGCGAGAGCAGGAGAAACTGGAGCAGAAAGTCTCACTGCGCCGAGCACACCTTGAACAGAAGGTCTAGTCCTGTTATTAACCTCCAATGAGGCCAGTGTAAAAGTGAAGAACCTTTAACATCTGAGGAACCTTCCTGCTTCTCAAAAGCTGTGGTGAAAGAAGGTTCTTCAAATGATAAAGAGAGGAGGGAGGGGGGGTTCTTTGACTGAATGGCTCTCTGTGAAGAATATTTAAGCACTGCCAGTATTACAGAGTATCAATATATTTTATTAAAACATGTATTAAAACCAGGCTTATTTTAGATAACTGAAACTAGAATCATAAAGTTACTAAAGTTACTAAATCTAAAACTGAAACTAGCATCGACACAGAACTATATCTCAGCATTTTTTGTTTATTTGTGGATGTACTGTATATTCACACAGATAAAGTGCTTTTATCTAGAAAAATTTATATTTTAGTTCAGTGAGGATGCGTTAAATATGTCTTAACATGATAGTAATGTGAGTAAAAACAATTCTGTTTTAAATAGTTACTGTGGAATTTATATTCATCAAAAAATCCCCAAAATGTAGTTTACATAAAAATATAAAGCAACACAATTTTTTTTCAAGATTGATGATAATAAAATGATAATTTATTAGACTGATTTCTGAAGGATCATGTGACACTGAAGACTGGAGTAATGATCCTGAAGATACAGAAATACATTTGAATAATATAATATAATTAATATTTTTATCATTACCTGTAGCAACGAGAAAAGATTTTGCTTCCTGACAACAATTCTGTTAAGTTAATAAAGTAACCTATATTTTAGACGGCGTGGCTGGTTTTGCTTTCTGCTTGTCCAGTCGAATTAGAGGACTGGAACTGACCGTTCAAAAACCAACCAATCCTTAAATATTAACATAAGAGGCATCGAAATGTTGATTTCCAGAGCGGCTCAAAGGTCTCAGGAACATCACAACAAGCTACTTTGCTCCATGACAAGTTGACAAGTTACCTTCAAACGTGTTTAATGAGTTTTTGAAGGTAATCAAAGCAAGGCCTTGCTCAGGGATCAGGGTTCCTCTTAAAGGAACAGTTCACCCCAAAATAAAACTACACCCTGGAGTAGTTCCAAACCTGTATAAAAGTCTTTGTTCTGCTGAACACAAAGGAAGATTTGGGTTTGGGTCATCATTAACGTCCATAGTTTTTTTTTTCCTCCGGCTATGGAAGTCAATAGTGACCAAAACAGCCTGATTACAAGCAGCCTTCTTCCTTTGGGTTCGAGCGAGTAAAGGATGACGGTATTGAACTATTCCTTTAAGTTCCATTGGTCCTGAGCTCCTGTCTTGTGTTTTCAGATCGAGGAGGAGCTGGCTTCTCTTCAGAAAGAGCGCACCGACCGGATCAAACACCTGCTGGACCGTCAGGAGAGAGAGATCGACGCCTTCGATATGGAGAGCCTCCGTATGGGTTTCAATAACTTGGGTGCTTTGGACTACCCTAAAGACGACTACAGATGAGACCAGAACACTCCACCATCCTCCCTCTGTCCAGCTTGTCCACTTTTCTTTTTTTTGTTGTTGTTTTTTGGAACAAATCTGCTGTTTTTGCTACTGACAGTCCTGTCGATCCTCTGGGCCGGTGCCTGCACACGTCACGGGATAACATGCTGGATTACGTCCTTTAGTTGTCTCTTTTTATATATGAATATTACATACGAGACTATGAAATCCGTCACAGTGTTGATGTCAATGTTTTCTCGTGCAATGATAACACTTTCAGTGTATTAAAAAGTAGAGATTTCAAGACAAAAGCAATATGAAGGGGGGGGGGTTGTCTTGCTCATTTTAATCCAGATGCGTATTTTTTTTGGTTGGCTAATAGTCCGTGATTTCACCATTTTGTTTTTTACTTTTTTTAGTTCTTTGCAGCCTCCTGCCTCTTGCTGCTTGAATCTCTATTTGGTGTTTATTCACCCGGAGGAAATGGAAAAAATACCTTTTATTAAGCATTGAAAAACATTTGATAGTTGCATCTGTGACTCGTAATTGAATATGATTTCTTTTTTTCATCCGAGGTGCACAATGTGAATAAAACATACATCAATCATAACTTGTGGTACCTGCACAAAGGGCTGAAGGGGAAGGGACATGTATTTTGTGTATAGAAGGCTTTATGGAGAACTTTTACTTATTTTCCTATTACATTTTAACTGAATTTCGATTTCTTTTTATATATGCATATATATATATATATACAAACACATCTATATATAATAAATGTTTCAGCACCCTTTCCCTCCTGCGGTCACTGGTGAAATTGTCATTGTTCATAATCGGGGGTTTCTGTTTGATTATTGGCATCCTCTCCGGCTGTGTACTTTCTACGAAGTCAAATGAGTGAACAAAAAAACGCTTTACTGTCGCATGCACTTTACATTTGTTTTCAGGTTAAGAGGCATGATTCTGTCAGAGCTTTTAATTATATTTGTAAATAAAGTGCTCATCACACAAGCGGCGTCTGGTTTTATTTGCCAGGATTTTTATTCCAACGTGTTTATTTCCATAATACTGCAGTTAGAATTTTATTAAATTAAAGATGCATACACAAATACAACATAAGATTGCCTTGCAAAGCTTTGTTTTTTGTTTTTTTTTAACTGAAGGCAGTCTCCAGGTGAAGTGACAAATGAAGGCATAGGTCCTTTTTAATGCAACCGAAACAAACTATGACCTAAAAATGCATCGTTAGTTCTAGTGAAAAGTCCTAAATTCTAAATTATTTGCCAGAAAGCTGTTGGTAGAGTTTGGGCACATAGTCGTCCCACTCGGCCTGGAAGCAAGACCCTGCGAGTGGAGCACCGAGGCCGTATTTCTTGCGGAAACTCTGGATCTTGAATTTCCCGCGGTTGTCTCCAGAGCGATTGGTGAGGACCGCTTCGGTGCAGCTGATGCTGTCTGACTGCTCATAAACCAGCCACACGTAACGATGAAGGCCTGCAGAGAATCATATATCCTGACACTTTAAAACACTAATTCTTCCATCTTCAAAACCTGCATGACTTCAATTCTTTTGCACAACACAAATTAAGATATTTTAATGAACACTGGCAAATAGTTCAGTTTTTAATCGAAAACCATCAAATAAGTAAGTGCCGTCAAACGATTAATCGCATCCTAAATTAGTTTTTGTTAACATAATATATTTGTGTATATTTATTATAACATGCATGTATATATTTAATAAAAATGTCGTGTTTACATATTTATATACATCAAATAAAATAAATGCAATTTACATACAAATACTTTCAAAATATTGATCAAATACTTTCAAAAGTGTGATTTAATATACACAATTATTACCCGGCTCCCTGGAATGCTTGATTCTGATTGGTCAGTTGAGACGGGCTCGTTCTTTTCAAATAATAACCGCTCCACAGTAATAACGCGTAGCCAGTACTACTTGTTTGTTTCAAATCCCTCCGCGCCAACGAAGATTACCGTTTGGCGCCATCTTGTGACAAACACTGGACAACATAAGGTGCAATTTAATACTTGTAAATAACTAAA
>JAUYWG010000065.1:1148040-1163174 GCA_034779775.1 Enteromius afrohamiltoni | reverse complement strand
TAATATTTCGACATTCATTCTCGTAATATTTCGACATTCATTCTCGTAATATTTCAACATTCATTCTCGTAATATTTCAACATTCATTCTCGTAATATTTCAACTGTCATTCTCGTAATATTTCGACTTTTTATTCTCGTAATATTTTGACTTTTTATTCTCGTAATGTTTTGACTTTTTATTCTCGTAATGTTTAGAATTTAGTCTTGTAATATTTTGACCTTTTATTCTCGTAATATTTCTACTTTTTATTCTCGTAATATTTCTACTTTTTATTCTCGTAATATTTCGACTTTTTATTCTCGTAATATTTAGAATTTAGTCTTGTAATATTTCAACATTCATTCTCGTAATATTTCAACTTTTTATTCTCGTAATATTTTGACTTTTAATCTCGTAATATTTAGAATTTAGTCTTGTAATATTTCAACATTCATTCTCGTAATGTTTCAACTTTTTATTCTCGTAATATTTAGAATTTAATCTTGTAATATTTTGGCATTCATTCTCGTAATATTTCGACATTCATTCTCGTAATATTTCGACTTTCATTCATTTTTATTTTTAGTGTTTACCGTTTGCTGCAGTGTGTGTAAACCGATTTGTGTTGACATGTTCGTATGAAAAGTGGCAACATCTGTACAGCCTTCGCATCAGTGTGTCGAAACCTGGCAGGAATCACATTCATGGCTCTAAATGAGAAACATTCACAAACTTTCCGGAAGTAAATAGTTCAACCAGTGTGTCCAGCAGAAGCGAGTGCACATGAACCTGCATCAGCCCAAGTAAAGCCGAATCCCTCAATACATCATTGCGAGGAAGCAGGTGATAACGTCCACAGATAAGCTTGTGTGTAACCTGCAGGCCTCTTTGCTAATCAGCTCTAAAGCCCCTTAAGTCCGGGTGCAATGACAAAGTGGCCACCGTCACTTCCCTCACACGCACACTGAGAGCAGCTATGCATTCAGCTCTTATCTCTGTCAGCCTCAGCGTGGCATTCACGCCATGGACAGGAACAATGCGGCCTGTCGCTCACTGACTGACAGTGGGTGTGGAAGCACTTGTGTCTCTCTATCTTCCACAGAGCTGTTTTTCCAGTCCAGAGACTCCCCCCTTCCCTCCGTTTTCCTTCACCGATGCACGGCAGCACAATAAAGGGCGTGTGTGTACCCCGCACTTCCTCCTCTGTTTGTTTAACTGCACTTTAGAATGGACCTGCAGGTCCGTTTTCCACATTTGTTTCCTTCACGGGAAAATTTGGCTTTTTTGGCCCGAGGGGGGTCGTGTTTAAACTGGGAGAGAAGCGCTGACTAATGATTACGCCAGCGTTGGGCTCGGTGAGGTGGAAATGTCAGTGAAGTAACAGAAAGAGAGTGAGAGGAGGGAAACCAAGATAACAATAAAGAAAAGACTGAGTAATATCCGAAGTATGAAATCAGTCAAAGCAGGGAGTACCGGCCAAAGTCTTTCTGCTCCCTTTATGTTTTTAACGTTCTCTCTCTCTGTTTTCTAGTTGATCTACTGATATCTGTCCTGTGCACTCAAATCAAGCGCTCTCTTATAAGACACGCCCCCTTAGTGCTGATTGGCTAAAAGTTTATTTTGGAAAAATGTTTTGCAATGCATTTACACCATGAAAATTTCTTACGTTATTGTTCCTGAAATCCACTTTTCTGTTGAGCTCAAAATAATCCAGGTTTTTTGGTTTTGTTTTGTTTTTATAAAAAGTGTCCCAATCACACAAACTGAGGATTGAATCCAAAACTGGATTTTGTGATCTAATTTAAATCCTTTTTTTTTCTTTCAAACAACCCATTTTCAAGATTTGATCAAGAACAATGGCCATAATCAGATCAGATTACTCCTGAACAACTGGCCCCGGGATCTTAGCTGGGGTTATTTATGAATGACAGTGGATTGGGCAGAGGTGTGTGTCTGGCCGTCTCGGGATCCACCGATTGCACCGTTCGGGGCGGGGGGGGGAGGAATGCAGACCGGTCCTCCTGGATCTTTGAAGCCCACGCTGAAATGACTGGCTCCCCTCCTCTGGTGTAAGTCACAGCGCAGGGGCCACAGATAGAGCCTGTGTTTGATCTGAAGGTCGCCAGCCCTTCGCCCGTGTTGAGAGATACCTGGCTGACGTGGCTGCTGCTTATTTAATAACATGAAGGGGAAGCGAACTCTCTCTCATAATTAGGCCTAATTACCAAGCAGGTGTTGACAGACGGCCCACGAAGAGACAAACTGCCTTTATCCACAGTCTTAGAGTCAGATTACTGGAGCTGTCTTATCTGTTACACAGAGAGAGCTGAAAAACTTCTCTTCATCCTCCCATCAGAAACAGTCATACCTGCCTGGGACTGTACATTTAATTACACATCCAGTGGGTTTTTTTTATTTTTTTTTTTTAGCATTTCGGCCTAAAATCATAGCATTTCTGAGGCTGCATACATGCTGTTTGATTTAAAAATAAGGGTTTGTGAAATATTATTACAAATGAAAATGATTGTTTTCTATTATTTCTTTTTTCATTCAGAAATCATGCTACCCTAGTAAAAAGTAATGTATTTATTTCATACTAAGTATAGTTTAAATCAATTAGCTACTGACAAATTATCCGAGACCTACTGATTAGGTTAAAATTAATAAGATTTTATTTGGAGTTTTACTTGTGCACAATGTATATTTCTTATTAATAAGTCTAAAATGCCTGTTTGTCACTTTTTATGAGAATTGTGTAATATTACCCTTTAAATTTCGAACATTTTGTAAAGTAAACCTGCAGTAGTTCCACTTTAGCACAATCTGTTATACTAACTATGTCTTAAACTGGACACAATTAAAGTGTGTTAAGTACACAACTAGTTGTTCCAATTAATATATATATATATATATATATATATATATATATATATATACACAAATAAATTTTTTTTTTTTTTATTTTTTTACCGAAAGAAGCTGCAAATTATTAAGAGATGAATGTTTAACACAGTAAATGAGTTAAATACTGTGATCGATGCAGTGTCTCTAGCAAAAAAAAAAACAAGACGGCATGACAAAGTATTATGACAACAGTCTGACAATGATGAATCAATTTAAATGTCAGTGGATAAAGCTGTGGTTTTGACACGTGATGTTTTGATTGTGTTCTGTCAGAGCTTTGATTTCAGCGATGGGTCTATACACAGATGTCTTGAGCGTTAGGTGAAGCCCCTGTATTAGTAGTGCACCGGTTAGTGCTGGTGCTCAACCAGTATTTTTAACAGCTAAAACTGATAGATGATGTATGTAACCGTTTCACAGCTTCTCCGTGTTTGCACAGTGACTCTACGTGTTTATTTGCTGTGCAGAATTCCAATCCTGTTCTCAACATTTTAGTCCGTGTTTTTGGTTAAATAAACAAAACATTGTTTCCAAAATGTCAGTTAGTTGATGTTAAAATGAAAGGTTGTAGATCACACTTTCACTCTTGTGTAGGGCATTTTTGCTTTAAAGGAATAGTTCACCCACAAATGAAGTTCTGTCATCATTTACTCACCCTGAAGTAGTTCCAAACCTGGGTGAAGTTTGTCACCAGACTGTTTTGGGTCAGCACTTTCTTCTATAGTAGAGAAAAAATATGGAAGTCAATAGTGACCAAAACAGCCTGATTACAAACTTTCTTTAAAATATCTTGCTTTGTGTTCGGCAGAACAAAGAAATTCAGACAGATTTGGAATTACTTGATGGCAGAATCAAAATTTTTGGGTGAACTATTCGATATTTAACCCAAAGATGCATTTCTGTCATCATTTATTCACCTTCCAAATCTGTGTGAATTTCTTTTTTTCTGTAGAACACGCAGAAGGTCAACGAGAGCCAAATGTTGTTTGCATTTGATGTAGTTTTAAAAGTTTATCATATACAGGTTTGAAATGATGATGTCAAATTATGACGAACCTAATTTTTGCAATACATATCACCTCAAATATACACTAAACACCATTAAATATCTTACGGAACGGTAAAGATGTTTCTTCTGCTCATCAAGGCTGCATTTATTAGATTAAAAATCCAGAAAAAACTGTAATATTGTGAAATAATATTTCAATTTAAAATAAGTGTTTTCTGTGTGAATATATTTTAAAGTGTAATTTATTCCTGTGATACAAAGCATCATTACTCCAGTCTCCAGTGTCACGTGATCCTGTCAGAAATCATTCTAATATGCTGATGTTTTATTGTCAGTGTTGGAAACAGTTGAGCTGCTTAATAGTTTATTTTAGGATTCTTTGATCATTAAAATATAAAAAAGAGAAGCTTTTATTTAAAATGGATAATAATGTTCAGAACTACTGTTACGGTAGTTTACTGTTTCACTACTGTTTGGGATCAGTACATTTTTATTCTTTCTTATTTGGAAAGAAATGAATACTTTTATTAACCAAGGATCTATTAAATGAACAAAAAAGTCATAGCATAGATTTGTTTAGAAGTGTTTTATATTTGGTGAAAGATGGTGTTTTTACTTGTTATTCATCAAAGAATCCAATAAATATATTTGGCTGCACAACTGTTTCCAACATTGATCATTCTGTAATAAATCAGCATATTAGAATGATTTCTGACAGGATCATGTGACACTGAAGACTTGAGTAATGATGCTTTGCATCACTGGAATAAATTACATTTCAAAATATTACAGTTTTTTTCTGGATTTTTAATCTAATAAATGCAGCCTTGATGAGCAGAAGAAACATCTTCAAAACCATTAAATATCTTACTGAGCCCACATTTTTGAACGGTAGTGTGTATTATACATTTAATAAAATCAACAAAAGACCTGCACAGTGACCCTGTTCAGTCTTTATTTTTCCATAACACATTATGTGTTTCTCTTGTTATCTCTGCTAATAATAATAAAACGAACTATGCTGCCATACCAATGCAGTCGTGACTCTTTGGCCTAGTTCCTCAGCCTGTTTTTCAACTCCATCCCTATCTTTATTTCTCTCCGTCTCATGACTGACAGCACCGTACTGGCAGAGGTAGGTTTTGATGCGTTTGTGTTTGCACAGTGAGAACGTGTTTCCAAACCCGTGTGGTGCAGTAAACCTTACAATGCGGGCTTGTTAATCTTCTTTTAAAGCTCTGAAAACCTCGCTGTCACAAAGACGGCGATCGTCCGATAGTGCATTCCTCCACTTTTGCTGTTTTTTTTGTGTTTTCGTCTTGAAAATGTCATTTAAAGAATCGCAAAAATAACAACTTGGTGCACTATATCATACGTTTCAGATATAATTCAGCTGCCCAAAGCAAAGGTTTAATTTCAGCCCCTATATGTGCAGTAGACGGGTCTGGCTCCTATACAGGCCTGATGGCGACTGATAGTCACGGGTTCTAAGCCCGCTGCCTCCCTCCCAGCTCACCTGTAAGAAACCGAGGGGTGTTTAGTGACTGTGCCCATTGTGAGGGGTTCACATGGGGCGGCTGGGGGCTCGACTCTTAATTAGGAAGGTAGGGCAGTGAAGAATCTCCGCTTGACAGATTAACATGCACAATTTAACCACTAACCTTCCGAAATGAGCTCCCCCAAAATACCTGTGGGTCCAGTTTCAGCGCGAGGTTAGAGGTGAGCAGAGATGACACTGGGCAGAAGAGTCTTCATTAAGCGGGCCGCTTCATATCTAAAATCAGCAATATCAGTCGCCACTCAAAGGAAAAACACGGCTCTGTTTGTTCTTATGCTGGTCTTCATTTTGTTTCATTTTAATTGCTGTAATTTTTGCTTCCTTTTAAATGGGCCAATAATGAATTTTCTTCAGAAGCATGGTAAGTAGGAGTGGGGATCTTTCGATATTAGTGGTTGAAAATGTGTACTGTGCAAATAGTATGCCAAATAAAAACAAACTTGTGGTATTTACAGTGCCCTCCACTAATATCTGAGCAAAGGTGGCTGTGACAATAAATCTACAATGTTTATCCTTTTGATCTTTCATTCAAAAAATGTACAAAATTCTAAATGATCATTGAATTAAACATTTTTAATGGGAAATAAATTGTGAAATAAATGTTTTTTCTCCAATACTTGTTGGCCAAAATTATTGGCAATTATTATAAGTTTTGTTTTTTTTTGTTTTTTTGGTAAACTATCTCTTAAGTAGGAGGAGGGAAAACAAAGCCCAAAATCTCCCAAATAATATATTTCTTATATGCTGCAAAAGATAATTGAGCTTCACCAATTAGTGAAGTGTCTTTAAGAAAAGAGCTAGAGCAGTGAAAATGATCATTTCCACCTTCAGGGAAATAATGAAGAATTTCCAATCAACACACGATGTTAGGAAGCTCCCTGGAAGAGGACGTGTGTCTCTATCCTCCTAATACACGACGAGGAGGAGAGTTTGAGTGGATAAAGACTCTTCAAGGATCACAGCTGGAGAACTGCAGAAAATAGTTGAGTCTCGGGGTCAGAAAACCTTTAAAAAATAGTCAAACAGCCCCTACATCAGCACATGATGATCAGAAGGGTTTAAGAAGAATTCTCCTCGCTCATCCAGAAACAATCTCCAGTGTGTTCAGTTGTCAGACAGGATTGGAACTACTAATGAGACTGGCTCAATCAGCAGCAATCACTCACAAAAGGTTTGGTGAACAAGGGGATAAAAAGTACTCCATGTGTCAGAGAAGTATCCTGCTGTGTTTTTGATGATGTGGGTCTTTATTTCTGCTGGACGTCTTCTTTAGACACATGGCATCATGGACTATATCAAATACCAGCAGATAACAATCAACAATTCACTAACTTTGTTAGAAATTTTTTAATGGATCATGCTTGGGTCTTCCTCTGGGACAATAATCCAAACACAAACATCAGAATAAACGCAAGAATTAGTCACTGAGCACAAAATGAAGCCTCTGGAGGAAAAGGTGTTCTCCAAACTCCAAACAAAGGACATAGCAATAATTTAGTGCCAATAATTGTGCCCAGCATGTATTGGGCACAATTAGTTTTTCTCCCCATTTTCAATTGTTTAACTTCAATGATAGGTTACAATTTTGTTTTTCCTCCTCCATTGTTGTTGCTGGTTTGTTTCTGACAACATCATGTTATTGTTGTTATGATATGAACTAGAAAATATTTGTGAATGGGAACTGCTAGAAGATTGAATCTGGATTCATATTTGAATCGATGTTTCCCCAAGCCCTAATCGTACGCATTATAAGGAGAGTGAAAATGGCCTTTTATGACGTCTTACAGGTTCAAAACCACATCAATGACTCAACTTCTAATGTTTTCTTTTATGAAGACATCAACAGATTTAGCTTTGCGTGGCAGTTTGAAAAAGGTTCGTCACTCACGTCTAATCGTCTAATTTCCAGCTGCATTTTTGAGGTCTGTTGCATCTCCACCGAGGCCCTCAGAGCCGCTTGTGCTCGCGTGTGCTTTGAACCCTTTTTTTTTTTTTGTTAGCTGTTGATAAAAATAAAAATTAAAAAAGACAGATTCCAGTCTGTTTACAGTAATTAAGTTGTCTAGCTCGTGATTTATGATGCATTGAGAGGTTTTGCAGAGCAGGAAGAAAGACAAGGGAAAAAATGGCATGAACATATCTAACTTTTGCCCAAAGGCTCTTAGTGTTTACTGTGTTAACTTAAGAGATATCAGTGTTTACATATGGGTTGATGCTGATAATTACCTGAAAGTTGTGTAAATAGATTCCTCCTCTGATGGCGGTCGATAAATTAATCCATTCCATTGTTTTTGAATGTCAGGATTTTCAATTTCACGTGATCCTATAGAAATCATGTTGATATGCAATAATAAAAGAAAGCTGCTTTTATTGGGTTCAGGATATTTTTAGGATATCTGCATAAATGCTAAATTAAAAATATATTATAATTGGCTGAAGGACATGTAGTAATTAAGGGATCGTGAAGTAAACTCAGTTTATCTGACTGGATTCCACTCGCGTTTTCCCCACAGAAACTATTTTCCAGTAACTGTCAATAATATTAAGTGTTAAAGGATTAGGATTATGACTATACTTTAAGTTATGTTGACGTGTTTTGTTAATATGTACATTAACGATCAAGAGGCAAACGTAATGTAATTTAATATGAAACTATGCAAATGGGGAACAACACTGTCGTGACTCACGCGGACAGATGCTGAATGGAGTCGCAGGTGCGCTACTCATCCAGTGTGCAACACACGTCAGGCTTCGTGACTCTATTAAGAGTCAGCCATTCAAATTTCATTTGTGCATTAACGCCCACAAGATTTATCGGGGAATCCGATATTACAAAACCGATACCCGATTATAAAAAATATATCGGTCGATCTTGAAGTAGTAATATGAACACTGTAATAAATCAAAGTTTTAGGGCGGTTTTCTCAAGTGTTTTTTTTTTTTTTCTCCAGTTACGACAAAGTTGTGAACTCGTTCTCCTTTAAAAACTCCTAATGATCAAATGTTCTAAAACAGTAGCTACGTTTAAATCTAGACTCAAAACTCATCTGTTCAGCTGTGCATTTACTGAATGAGCAAATGAATAAATAAACTTGCCTTGCCTTGAAACTGGTTGCCTGTTCTATATATATATATATATATATATATGAAATATAAAGAGAAGAATGCTTATAGAGAGAAACGTATAAATAAAAATAATTAGAAATAATTACGGTAAACAATAAAAGGACAAACAAAAAAAGAAGAGAAAACATAAATAATTCCATAAATGCATATAAATTAAATGAGAAATTAATCTAAATAAATAAAGTGGTGTGGGGCACTGAGAAATGTATTAATACATGTATTTCCGTGAGTGAGTGTCAGTACTGGCATTATTTAATGTCTTTATTGCTCTGTTTTTCCTAGGATTCAGATTTTAGCTGAGCGGTTGGAGTAGTGATGTCCCGTACTCCTCCAGACCCGCTGTTTATTCTCAGAGGTTCAGGAGCCGCCGTCAACAGCCTGAGCTTCTGCTGTGCTGGAGATGGACCTCCGTTTCTCTACTCTGGGTTGGTGGCAGCTTTAAATGAACCATCAGCATTTTGATTGCCTGAATTATCCTGTGTGCGGTAATCTTGGTGTTTCTGTGGTTTAGCTCAGGTAAAGGTGCGATCCATTTGTGGAACCTGACCACCAGAAGAGCAGAGAAGACTCTGGAGAGCCATGCTGGGAACTCTGTTATCTGGCTCCACCCTTTCAAAGACAGCAGAAGCAGATTGATCAGGTCGGTCCAGCTGCTCATCATTATTGTCATGTGACCATGTAAGTAGTAGTTCACTTCCAGAATGAGAATTTCCTGATAATTCACTTAGCCCAGTGTCATCCAAGATTTTAGTCGCAAATAAGTTTTTTGAGGATTTTTCTCCATATAGTGGACTTGAACGGGTATCAGTGGGTTAAAGGTCCAAATTGCAGTTTCAATGCAGCTTCAAAGAGCTCTACATGATCCCAGAAGAGGAATAAGGGTCTTATCTAAATGTATTTATTTATATCTGATAGTTTCACTAGATAAGACCCTTATTCCTCGTCTGGGATTGTGTAGAGCTCTTTGGAGCTGGATTGGAACAAGCCATTTAAGTCTGTTTTGGGGAATGTGAACTACTCCTTTAACATTCATGGACCGAATGCTAAGCAGTGATTCTTCTAGGGCCATTTTCTGCCAGAAATTTCGGTTAAAACTAAAACACAATGCAGAAATAAAAATACAGGTAAAACAACCGTAAAGAACAAATACGTGAAATTCCTTCATATTAATATGGTGCATTTATTCATTTATTTATTTTCCAAATCCAATTTTATTCCCTTTTTTCCATATTCTTTTGTCAATATTCTGTTTTAACAGTTAAACCAAAAAGCATTTAGTTTTTAACTGAAATCAAGAAACATGGCAAAAAAAAGAAAAAATAAGACAACATTTTAGGGCCATATAAAATCTGTTTTATTGTTCCCCAAGTTCTGTTTTCTGGATTGCATTTTAATAAAATTTTAATGATCAAAAAGTATGTCTAATCCATTGAAATGAATTCACAAAATGTTAACAATTTAATATTGTATCCTTTTTTTAGTGTACTTGTTACATGTACTACAATAATAACAATTAATTATGCCTAATTACATGCAAGTAACCCTAATCTGAACCCTAACCATATACAGTAGGAAGTACATGTAATTAACTAATATTACTCAGCAGGTAAATTAACAAAGACACCTTCAAATAAAGTTTAATCTTATTTTTTTTATTATGATATTATTCAAATATAATCAAAGGTGACATTAAAACACATTTTAGACTTAACATTAAGGAAAAAGACATTGAGCACAACTAGTAAGCCAAGTAAAGTTTAATTATAATTTTGATGTCAGTAAGTCTTGAGTTATCGGTCAGGAAATGCGTTCATAGATTTAGTATGACTCTCATCTATAACATGAATAAACCAAAACCGGGGCTGTGCACTTAATCTATTCATCAAAAAAACTGCCAATTTCTGTGACATTCTACATTATTTTTATGAGTGGATTGCATCGTGGAGAACAGGGCTCTATCTTTACTTCCTCTCCCCCGTCTGTCTTGATCTGAACTCCCATCTGCTGCGGTGGGCTTGTGTTCATGTGTTTACCGCTGTCAGTCAGGGTCGGGACATGCGTCTGTGCGTGTGGGATCTGTCTGAAGACCGCAGCGCAGTGACCGACTCTCTCCTGACCGCCAGTGTGGGCTTCTGTCAGTGCTCTCTGATGGAAAACGGACCCGGAGCCGCTCTTCTGGCCCACCCCACAGAACACATGGAGGAGGTGAGGGACACAACAACACACAACGCACTTCCCTTTCTGAGAAGGGCCGTTTACATGTTTGTTTTGCTTTGTAATTAATACATGCTACCTGAGCACTAAGAGTGGAGTAATAGCTATGGAAAAATGGATTAGCAATCACAGAAATCAGTTGCATTGCAAAATGTATTAAAATATAATTTAATATTTTTGAAAACTGCATTACTGTATTTCGTATATATTTGCGAATAAAGGCAGCTTTGGTGAGGCTTCTTTCAAAAACAGAAAAGTGCATGTTTAAGGTAGTGAACCAAGCAGTCTTCCAGGTTTCCAAAAATAGATAAATATTGACTAGTAATTGGATTAACGTGTATATTGAACCAGCACTAGTTGGAACAGGTGAAATGACTCTTTCAAGCATTGTTTGAATCATCTTAGGTAAGATCGATTCAGTCCGTCTGTGTGATTTGTGCGGTCGAGCAGGAAACAGAGAGCAGAGAGTGTGAGTTCTGCTCTGTTCTGGCTTTTATTGCATCCAGATTCATGTTTCAGCATCCAGTCTGCCAGCTCCTCACTTGAGAGAGTCTGTCACCCGATCTACATTTACCGTGCTTCAGCTACCAGCAGCCAGACCAAACACAGAGCCTCACAATCCCTGCCATCCTCGTCCTTTTTTCCTACAGTGCTCCCCATGCATGCCCCTTCCTCTTCATTTCATCACATCACTGCATGCGTCTTGCTGCTGGTACTGGACCTGATCCCTAATCTCACCATCAACAAAGCTTGAGGTTGCAAGTCACATTTAGCTGATGTAAAACCATTCCATGTTTGTCAACTTGCATAAATAAGCTTAAAATCATAAAATAGATTTATGTAACGCATAAATAAATTGGAAGTCTGTTGAAAAGATTAATCGCAATTAATCACATCCTCATGTTTACGCAGTATATTCCATGCGTATTCTTTATTTATATACACACACTCACATGCAGCACTCACATGGAAATATTTACATATACATTCTTACATCTTATATTATTTTATTTTATATTAAAATATTGCAGATGTAAACAACATTTTTCTTAAATATATACGTGCTTGTATATATTATAAAAAAATTGAAATAAAATAGAAAATCCATTTTAGGTTGTATTTAGTAAATAAAAGTTAAAAATATAATAAAAAATAAAAGTTCTGTGTATATATATATATATATATAGATATATTATAATATTATTATTATTATTATTATTATTATTTTTAATAATATTTATTATTTATTATTATTTATTATTACACTCTTTTTTTAAATGTATAATCTTAAAAATAAAGGAGGGAGAGAGAGAGATTTAATAAAGATTAAGTAAATAAATGTTAGAGAAAGGCAGCTTAATATATATTAAATAATTTTGTTAGGAACCCTTTTTTTTTTTTTTTTTTTTACATTTTCTTTATTAACATAGCAAATAATAAAAATGTTCAATGAAATCTAAAAAAAAAATGTTAAAGTAATAATTAATAGTCAATATTTGAAGTGGATCAAAACATAGATAAAAATGTGTTCTTGCCTAAGAATAACGTTGAACTTCAGATGTTGACTACTGTAGATATTTACCACTTTGGTCACGTAGTATTCAGCATTCCGGTGTTCTCATTTCCAGGTATAGTGTTCATGCGTATGGCGAGGTTATGTCTTGCTTTTACAGCACTTGTGCAGCTCTCTAATGAAAGCCTTGTCAAAAGACCATCAAGGTAATAACCGTCACAAGATGACTGCAGGCGAACAGCACCGCTATACGTCTCTTAAAACAAAACAAAAAATGCTGCAAGGCATGCTGGGAGTCCGGAACTGGAACCTCGACCTCATCTAGTTTTCTGGTTTTCTCCGAGGCTTTCACGTGTGAGGCTGACAGTGCAGGGCTTTAATTAATAGGCTCGCTGTTATTTATTGACTGTTTAACTCACGTCAAGATCTCTCTCCCTCTCTAACCTGGGGGGATGAGAGCTGCCCTTCTCTGCTGTTTATAGTTACAGGCGTAAACACATGTAGAACGCGCAGATGTGTCTCAGTGTTAAAATATGAATTGGTCCGAAGTCAGAGATGTTAAATTGAGCTTAATTAGGAGGATTCTTAATCATGGCTGCCTGTGCAATCAGCCCAGACATATTGGGCTCAAGCAGTTCCTCCGGAGTTATTACAGCGCTGTTGTATTCGTGTTATTTACAGTGACCCAAAAAGTATTTGGACACTTATTAAAAAAACAAGTCATTGCATAAGCTGAAATATTGAAGCAAGGTGCATTTATTCCTGGATTATAAAGCGAATGTTCAAAATTGAGTGTTTGGAAGCATTGTGCTTGTCAAACATACATGAGTTATGTTTAAGGATAATGTGCACTTGAGGAGAACTGGCTTCATGCATGCACTAAAAATCACCCAGAGACCAATTATATCACATCATCATTGGATTGCAAATGTTTCTTGTTTTGAGATTTATTTAATTTTTTTGGTAGTTGCCAGGGCAGTGCTCACGCCGTTTTGGATCTTGTTAGTTAGCGTGTCAGTTAGCTGTTGTTGTTGTTGTTATTAATGGCCATGGCCCTTCTGTGTTGGAAACTGTTGTGTTTTTCGACTCATTTGCCTATTTTTGGAGTCGGACGAGTCAAGACTTGATGAGACGGGGAAGAAAACGGGAAGCTGCTGGCGATCGGCCCAATGTTGGCTGCTCTCGCTCAGCACCTGCGAACATGCATCATGGCAAACCAACAGGACAGATGTCTAATGCACATCTGTGCAGAGCTTTTCTGTGACTGTAGATTATTTACACTCACTTTAGCGTGGATGTGAGGATAACATCTGCTAAAAATTGAAGAGAAGTAACCATGCATCATTAACGAAATGACTTTGAGATCAAGGTGTGCATTCAACCTGCAGTGCTTCAGCATTAATGGCGGCGACTCCCGATCACTCCCTTGAACACATAATCATTTTCTTTGAAATAACATTCAGCAGTGGAAGCTCACTGTGGTCGTGCATGATGTTTTGCAGGTGAGTGTGGTGGAGATGAGGAGCTGGACGCCAGTGTGCGCTCTGAAACCAGATTCAAAGCTGGGCATGCTCATGTGTATGAAGATGTGGCAGGTAAGAGTCTCAGCAGTCCACTATTTGTATGCTTAGAATGACAATAAATTATGATGTGCATTAAAAATAACATCATTGGAAGTTTGTGTGTGTATGTATATATTTGTATATATATTATAATATTTTACAAATACATTCTTGGTGCAAATAAATTAGGAGTGTTTTATTATTTTATGTTGCACCGCAAAATAAGTTTTTTGCATGTTTTTTTTTTTTTCTAATTTTAAAAGTAGTTAGGGTGGTTAGCATTTAAAAAAAAAAAAAAACTATTGACAATTTTTTTTATGCATGCAAGAACCTTTTTTTCCTGTTTTATCGTTTCCGATTACATATATCTCGTTTCTCATGCATGCATGAAAATGTTCTTGGTTTCTCTGGAAAGTCTCATTTTCAGTCCAAGGTTTGTTACAATGTTGCTGTTCCTCCAAGTTTGACATTATCAGGCATTTCCTTTTGATGCACTGACAAACCTAGAGCTCACCGAGAAAGCGAGCAGTTGGCAAGTGTGTGAATCGACAGAACTGCTCTGATTTATGGATGCGACCTGTCCTGACTGTTCCTCCCCTTCACCCTCGCTGCGCTGTAATCATAGTGTTTGGAACAACTTCACTTCAGTGCTGTATATCAACTGTCCGTGTGTGTTTTGTAAACACAGCTGAAAATTTTATTTTGCCCCATTAAAGAAACCTATAATTATTTTCACAGATAATTAATATCTCTGATAAAATACGGCTTTTCCATCTGTAGCCCTGAAGTAAAAAAAAAAAAAGGTCAGTTGACAGCAGGGCGGAGTTTGCTCGCAGTTAATTGGCAGAGCTAATCAAAGCGCTTGATGAGCTCGGGACGGCTGCAGGCTCTTTCAGTGCTTGTGTCAATGACTGCTGGGGTAATTCAGTTTGTTTTTCACCAGTATTTCCTCATCCTTCTTCCCCGTTTAGTGTAGACAGCGGGGCTCTGTCTGAATTAGAATCGATCATCATGAAGTATTAATGGAGTGCCCCACAGGTAACATAAACATTACATTTATTCATTTAGCCGATGCTTTTATCCAAAGCGACGTATGATTACACAATGATAAGTGTCTCTGTTATATATCTGTATGTATTTACATGTAACTGCATTTATATATTTATTTTCTTGTATTTGATATAATATATAAATACATTTAATATATAAACATATATTTTTATTTAAAAAAAAAAAAAAAAAAAAAAAAAAAAATATATATATATA
>JAUYWG010000065.1:1137753-1147940 GCA_034779775.1 Enteromius afrohamiltoni | reverse complement strand
TATATAGTTGGATGAATGGATGGACATACAATAAAGTAAGATAGAATAGAAAAGAACAGAGAAAGCTAGTGTTAGAGGCTATTTTTTAGGAAAACAAGCTGTTGTTAAACAGATGTGTGTTAGAGGGTCAAGTTTTTATGTATGTATATGAAATAGAATTTGAACGGAGAGGGCTAGGGTTAGAGGGTCTGTTGAAGTGTTGTTGAAGATTGAGCTGGGCAGCTCGTTCCGGCAGAAGAGAACAGTTCATGTTAAAGTCTGTGAAAGGGATTTGTGCCTGTTTAAGATGAACAATAAAGTGGGGTATACTGTAGGTGCTGCCGTTTTTGGAGATCTGTTTCTGTCACGCTCGAGTTTAGAGTGGCCCGACGATCAGATCTCAGCGTGAGTGTCTTGAGCAGTCTTCTCTCGCTGTGGCACACTTGGCCCAGTCACTTTCCCAGCGGCTCTAACAAACTGCTGTCAATCAATCATGAGGTGCTTGTCTCGTTATCCTCACCATCCCTGCTGCCTCACACACACACACACACCTCCCTGCTGCCTCACTCTCACACACACACACACATACATGCATATATATGTACATGCATTCATACATACACTCTCTCTCTCTCTCACACACACATGTTGGTTTTTGTGTTTTCTGGGGTGTCTCTCTCTCTTCATAGGTGTAATGGTGTTTGTACTGTACAGACTGTATGTGGTGTTGTCCTACACTGACCCTACACCTAAACCTACCCCTTACAGGAAACTGTGTGCACTTTTAGATTTTCCAAAAAAAAAAACACCATTTGGTACCTTTTGAATTACAAGAACACTGAAAATGTCCTCATAAATCACCTACATATTGTAATACTCATGTCATACCCATGTCACGCACACACACACACACACTCTCTCTCTCTTACTCTCATAAGACACACACACAGACGATCGCGCTCTTCTCTTCTCTTCTCTTTGAACGTGTCTCCTCCATCAAGCTGACAGTAGAACTGACAACAGATTTATTTTCCTTCTTTAAGCGCTTTGTGTTGGACCGTTGGAACGGATTAAATGGCATATTAAGTAATGCTTTCTTTTGGGTTTGGCTTGAGTCTCGTTTGGCACTTTTTGACTTTTTCCCCTGTCTCTCGTTTCTGATAGAGCCCCGCGGCCTCTGATTGGTTGGAAAATTGCGAAGAGCGTCTCAATCTGTGCATTTAGATTCTTTGTGTTTTTGTTAGTTAACAAGATTTTTGTTCGTTGTTGCCTTGAAAAATATCTTACCGCAGTGGATTTTGTATATTGTTTTTAAATTATAGGATACTGGCATTTAATATTTAATACATCAATAATTTATTGACACTGTTTAATGCAACCATCACCACTATCATAGTGTCGTTGATAATGAGCTTCAGTCAGCTTGTCTACTTACAAGTCCTTTCTCGGCTGTTTAATTTTGTGTTGCTAAACGATTGCTAGTTGCATCCAAAATAAACGTTTTTCTTAACATGTATACATGTCATTTAAATGATAATTTCTTAAATATAAATGTACATTAATGCATATTTTAAATAACTTTCTATCCTTTTGACCGCAGTAGTGGACGAAATTCAGCCTGATTGTGAGATTGAAGTAATCCTGGTGTTGATGCGAAGGAGATGATCAAACTGTGCTCATCTCCACCAGCTCTGCTCCTGGCTTCTTTGGGCTCCTCATTACAGCCCTGTAAAGCGTTTTGGCTTTCATCAGCGTGTTGCATGTTCTAGTAACCCCCGTCTCACATCTGCAGGCTCTTGTTCTAGGTGTGTCTCTCACACACACCACCCACAGCCCTTCACACGACTCGACCCAGACCAGCTCCTCTCTCCTGATCTGCCTTTGAAGGCCCCCGGAGATGCTGTGCCGCAGTCGCTCCTGTGGTTTCCCGCTCAGCAGGGCTTCGCTGGTGCATGGCGGCTTGTTGCCATCCGCTGGAACGCCGCTGTTCTGTTGTGGCTTCAGTCTAGAGCGTCCATCTGAAGCAGCTGTTGGGATGATGAATCCTTCCCTGAAGCCCGAGTCCTAATCCGACTAAAGCGCCCTCTTGTAGACCAGCCACGGAGGATATAATGAATTAGGTGTCTACCCAGGGTTCCGTGACCCTTGACCTGTGACATCATCAATCAGGGAGCACCTACACTTAACTGAAGTGCAGGGTTCAGAGGGCAACAGACGGTAATGCTTAACAACTGTCTATGAGGCTCGGGGATTGATTTCCAGTTGTTGTATTTTTTATTTTTTTTTATTTCCTCGAATGCGCGCCGCTGATGTGTTTACGTGGCGTTTGCTAATCGAGGGGAATTTCGTTTAAGCGTACCGGGGAAAAGAAATATACCGTGCGAAGAGAGGACCGACTTTGTAAGATGAGAGAGAACTTTTCGGGCCTTACACATATGGAAAGAATTTTTCCCTCGCCAGATTTGCCTGTACCCGGTACACTAGTGTTGCCCGAGGGCAGATGATTTGTCATTTCTCATCCTCCTGTAGGTAAAACCCAAAACGAGAACAAAAATAACTCCCGAGTCAGGAGTCGTGCATGTTGAGTTTTCTGTTGTTGCGTGTTCTTGTTATCATTAATTAAGCGCGCTCAGTACAAATTTTAAATGCTTTCTGAAGACTTTATGCATTTCTTTTCTATAAAATCTGTACGTTTTAACATGCATCTTGTTTGCTTCATATGGTTATTATAAAATGGAATGCTAAAATTAAAATGACTTGAATGAAATTGTATAAATAAATGCCATTTCAGCCAGTTTGAAGACTTTAATTTTAAAGTATCTTCTAAAAACATATCTAATGCTAAAACTGTAACTAGAAAACAAAAATAATCAAAACTGTAATTAACATAATCATTTTTTTTAGGGACACTAAGTATCAAAAGCTGAATCATTTCTCGTCTTTGGTGCCACATGATCTTTCAGAAATGACTTCTTTAGCAGCAAATCAGCATATTGTTGTTGTTATCATCTGCTCAGTATTATTGTGGAAACTGTAGTAAAGCTACTGAGCCTAAACATTTGATTGTGTAGATCTTACCCTGCTGCTTGTTTGTCATAAGTCATAAGAAAACCCAATAAATGCATGCTATATAAAAAGTAGTTGATATTTGCATGCACGCCATTGTGTAAATCAAGTCCGGTGAATGGCAACACTGTGTTGTCACTTGCACAAGCAGACGAATGCTCTGTGTGTGTGAGAGAGAGAGGAAGGAGGGGAAGGACACCTCTGTTGTAAATCTTGTTGTGTAGACAGCACGCCTGCAGCTCTGTTCTGAGTTATGAGACTGTAGGCTTTTATCAGCGCTCTCATTCTGCTTTTATCCACTAAACTGATTTATGAGACAGCCTACTGCGTGTAGCCATGTAGCTGAGCACTTCTTCTCGCAGATAATGAGCGGGGAACCTCGGAGGTGCTGTAAATCTGAGCAAACAAACAAGCACACGCACCTGAGCTGTCGCTTTTTTATGAGGTTAAATGCGAAGAGGTCACTGAAGGTAAACGGAGAGTCAGAGGTCACACTGATTGTGGGGGTATAAAGTGACCGCAGGCTCTGGATTAAGGGGTATTATGACGCGTGTGAGCCGTTGTGAGTGTTATATGCAAATATGGGGCTTCTCTATTTTGTGGTTTGCAGATATTTGTCTACTTCTCTATTCATGCACTCTGCAGCTGTGGCGAAGGGCTGGGTGAAAAAATAAAATGTAAATATTGGTTGTGCCTTTTTTATCTTTATGCATTTGTTCTATATGCGCGCGCGTGCGCGCACACACACACACACACACACGCGCGCGCGCGCATTTATACAGCGCTGAAGTCTTCAGTAACGTGTGCTGTGATTGGCTGAAGGCAGCATCAGATGATTAATGCTGTGGTTCATCAGAGCACGAGCGGACTGATAACCTCTGATAAACACTGCTGCCACATGCTTCTGTTCATCTGCTCTTTTCCTCTCTCTCTCTTCCGAACCCTCCACCGTTCCTTTTCATCTGTTTGTTTGTGTCTCTGCAGGCAGATTCTGGTCCGGTTCTGTGTGCCGGTTATGAGGACGGCTCTCTGGTATTATGGGATGTTTCCCATCGGCGTCCATACAGCTGTCTTAAAGCACATCCAGAGCCAGTCATGTGTCTAGATGTCGATGTATGCAAGCAGAAAGGCATCTCAGGGTCTTCAGAGAAGGTCCTCCAATCCTGGACACTCGACGAGCAGCACAACCTTCAGGTGAAAGAAACCCCACAGTGAGGTTCAGTCCTATTTACCGTCATAATGCATTTTCATTGCTGAAAACATTTTAAATTACAATGGTTTCTAATCTTGCTATGCTTCTACAGCGACTTGCGTTGCGGATTAATGGATAATAGCATTAATATTATTAACCCGTACCCAAATATCAATTTATGATGCGGTTATGATGCAGCCTTTCTCTAATCTTGCTGATAGTAAATTACAGGGCTGCAGGATTAAACTTAAATTGCAATATTGCATTGTGCAGTCATTAAATTACGCAAGCTGGGATTTTTATTAAATAAACACAATGCAAATTTTATCTGAAATTATTTTTTTTACATGATGTGTGTGTAATGTGCGTTTATTATGCATAAATATAAAAATAAAACATGTATATATTCATATTTAATCTCCCTAAATCATGCAGCACTAAATGCATTGATTTTCAACAGACATAACGGCAAATCACATTAAATGTGGAAAAAAGAATGCATTGGGATGTGTGTGTGAATATTTATGACTGTATGTCACATTATGCAAGTCATGTAGTGATGATGACGTTTCTATTTTTTGCCTTCAAGAAACAAGAGTAACAGTGCTGAAGAGCGGTGTGTATGTGGCCATGTAGACACACCACCTGATGCACTTGGAAAGTATTTGGCCAGAATATAAAGTTTCCTCAGGTCTGTTGGATAATAAATCAGTCTCTTTTACTTTAGATTGGCAACTCTCAGCTACACTGTGATGTCATGCTGTAGCTCCAGGCCAGATTTAGCCTCTAGACAAAAACAACTCTTCTCCCACAATACCGTGCGCATACAAATGCTTTTATATTTATATTTACACAGCTTTCTTAAAAAATGAGCACGCACCAGAGCCGTGCTTTATCTTGCATAACACTTTGACTCCTCTGAAAGGTAATGCCTCATTAGCGGCCGTGTTCTCTGCTGATTTCAGGTCTTACAGATTCAATATTTCATAAGCGGCCAGAAATCTGTGCGAAAAGGCTCTGATATACAACACTCCAGTCTTGTGCACGGATTGTTATTCTTTCCAGCGCCTTCTACACATGAATGGATGAACTAGAAATATTCCTCCCTATTTTGTCTTGCATGCAAAATGTATCTGCAGTAATGACGTTTATTCACCAAATAGGAGCTGTATCGACGGTTCGGTTTATTTTGCACGTCAGAAAAAAAAAAATTGATTTAAAATGTAGTTCTTGGCGGAAAGGGCTTGAAAAAAAAAAGAGCAGCTCGGAAAAGGAGTCAGCGGGGGCTTTTAAATTACCCTGAAGTGCAGCGCAGTGTGACGTCCAGACAGCCGCTGTGAGCTCTTCCCACAGACGTATTTTTGTGCGGCGGGTATCTGCCGCTTGACGAACGACCCGCGAGAGGTAATAAAAACATCAAAACCTCGCAGGCTGCTAACCAAACAAAAAACACATCTGCAATAAAAGGAACAGTAGTTCACAGTGGGAGGCTCCAGGAAAGGCAACAGGGCCTTAACCTGCTGTGGAGAATGCTAGCAAGCAGTGCTATTCTTTTAGCATTTTTATTGCATTATATTATCATTTTTTCTTTAATTAGTTTTATTTTTATTTTTCTAATACACTACCACTTTTTAAAAATGTATTTAAATAAGTGTCTTTTTATTTATTTATTTTTTTAAGTACAGCAAAAACAGTACATTTTTAAAATATTTTTACTATATAAAATAAGAGGTTTTTTTATTTGTCTATATTTTAAAATGTAATTTATTCCTATTATTTTCAAGCTTTTTTAGCATCATTGCTCCAGTCATGTGATCCTTCAGAAATCATTTTAATGTTCTCAATTGCTGCTCAAATTTCTTTTATTATTATTATTTATTTATTTATTTATTTTTTTTACATTATTTTTTAAAACAGCGGAGTGTATTTTTTCAGGTTTCTTTGAGGAATAGTAGTAATAGCAATAATAATAAATTAATAAATAGTAATAATACATTTTTAGCATAATAGCAATTATTTTTATCAAGCAGTTACTTTACTTAAGTTTTTCTGAGCAAAAAAAAACCTTTCAACTTTGAAAATTAATGATGATAATAATAAAATGTTTTTCAGTGTATCTGACTTAATTCTGAAGGATCATGTGACCGTGTAGACTGGAGTACTAATCAAATCAAATCAAATAGAAAGCTGTTATTTCAAGTATGTTTGTTTTTCTTCTTTTTTAGTATATGATCAATGTCTTGTGCCAAATGGCAATGCTTTTTTAATGCAAACCAAACAGAAATATAGGAGCTTAAAATATCTCCATCTGAACTCCTCCCTCATCCTTTGACGTTTTGCTGAAAACCGGTCAGTAGTCTGTATAAGCTTGTGTATGTGAGCAGGAGAAATGCAAGCGGCTCTTATCAAGCACAGATAAGCACTGATTGGCTGTGCCGGTGGAATTGAGCAGCCGCATCTGTCACAGGCTTGAAAAAGAGTGATTATGCTTAGCATGTGTGATCGCAGCGGTTTGTGTGATGGTAAAAAGCAAGACGTTTGTTGATCAAGATTTGGCTATGGGTGGATAGGCTCGCTCCTGACTCTTGACAGATGTGGACGGACAAGATTTCAGAGGGTGAGGCTGTATGTGTGTAAAGATTAGTGTAAATCAAGCATGGCTGTCTTTGCATGCTGTTGGAGATGTGCTGACAGCGCTCACAGGTGCATCTCCGCATCTCTTCACTTTCAGTCCCTACATTCCTGCCGCCCTTCTCAATTAAACGGCCCTCCCTTCTACTATCGCACCAGACACTGTGCTTCAGGTATCCAGCGTCTGTCAGCACTGGACTGGAGGGATCAGGCTGCCCTGTCGTGGGCTGTTCTGGAATGAGGAAGTGGGATGCTACGTGCATTCCTTCGCTGTCATCAATAATACTAGCCATTGATTTCATTTTGCAGTGCTGTTGCGCAAAAAAAAATGACTTGGAGCAATGCTCAAAATCGAGGGGTTGAAAAATTGCATAAGGGGTGTGTCTGAAAATGCAAACACATCGTTCATCTGTACTGGACTGTCAGGCTCAAGTGGACAAGTGATGATAACTGGTTTCAGTGATCAGTGTGAGGTCAGAAGAGCCTGCCAAGTCCATGCCGGAGAGAGCAACATACTGCAATTTGAACTTACCCTTAAAGTTGCTACCAAAAATCGATTGCACTTAGCTTTTTAATTGGCAACCGACTCGTTGCACATTGCTCTCTTTGCATTGGAAAAAAAAAAAAAAAAGTAGACCAGCAGACATTTATAGTTATGTTTCGATCATTTTTACAATCGGGCACAATGTTTAGAAGCATAAATGCAATCAGTAGAAGTTAAATTCTTTTAAAGTTTTTTTTTTTTTTTTTTTTTTTAAGTTTTGTGCAAAGCACATTTCACTGCAAAGAAGCTTTACAGAAAATGGCAAGTTTCTATATTTCGTTACTTTTGCATTTCTAAATAAAGGTATTAATTTATATATTAATTTCTTTCCCAAAAAATAAAATAAAAATACTGACTCCAAGCTTTTAAACGATATAGTGTATAATTTGACAGAAGTTTTACAGAAAATAGTTTCTACATTATATTTAGGAGTAGGTTATTATTGGTGATTATGGCAGACATGTACAATAAAAATCATGCGGTTAGTAAAAAGCTAGCTGACCATATATACCAACTACACTGAGCTTCTGACAACTTTTAAAGCGAACTAGTTTTCCTGCTCCGCCTGATGATGTTTGTTTGTTATCAGCCACCTGTTCGCAACAGCCTTTTTCAAGACGCGTGAAAGCTTAAAACATCACAATTTAGGAGTATTTTAAGGTCCAATACTCGCTATTAAGAAACCATTTACTATTACTTTTGCCTCAGTAAACTCGTATTGTGTTGCTTAAACAGTAGGTACACTACCACTGAAAGTTTTTTAAGAGTAAGATTTTTTTATGTTTTTAAGAAGTCTCTTCTGCTCACCAAGCCAGCTTTTACTTGATCCAAAGTACATACAAAAATGTGCAAGCTTTTGAATGATGTTACAAAAGCTTTTATTTCAGATAAATTCTGATCTTTGGATTTTTCTATTCATCAAATAGAGCTCAGTGGTATGTGTATATATATATATATATTGATAATAGTCATAAAAATGTTTCTTGAGCAGCAAATCAGCATATTAGAATGGATCATGTGATACTGCAGTCTAGAGTAATGATGATTAATATCCAGGGTTTCCGCGGGGTCTTAAAAAGTCTTAAATTGTACAAGAAAGTCTTAATTATGATTTCAAGAGGTCTTAAATTTGGAGAAGGAAATAATTGTGATATGGCTGAATGCCATTAAAAGATGATTAGATTTGAAACGACTATGATTTCAACACAGCCACTGCACTGTTCTGCTTCTCTGACGGGGATTCGTTTCTGAATGAATCTGTTTAAATGATTCAGTTCCATTGCAATTAACTCACTTTTGACTCACTTATTAACAGCGACATGCTGCCTGCTACTGGTGGTTTTAATTTTACATTTAAAATGTCTTAATTTGAAATATATATATATTTTTTTTTAACATCAACTTTTTACGTTTCAAATATCAAAACATTATTTATGCATTTGTATCTGAAGGTTAGCATTCTGAGTTTTATTTTATTGCATTATTTTTTTGCTATTAAAAGGTCTTTTTAAAAGCCTTAAGATCCTGCAGAAACCCTGAATATCTTAAGAATATCTCAAACCTGTAATAACCAGATAGAACCACAAGTGCAAAAATGGCAACTTATTTCCTATTATTTGCAGTTGACTCTCAAGTAAACTTATTATCTTCCGGTCCACCGTTGGGCCTTAAGCGAGTTTTGAGGTTTGTTTTTGGTTCATCGCCGACAGAACGAGCATATGTGTGTACGTTGCGTGAGCGGATGACCGTTTGCTGTGCGTCCTCCATCAGGAATCAATAGCCCAATGGAGAAATGAAGGATAGTTCATAAAGACTGACCTCTTTGATGTCTGCGAGTACCTCGTTGAGGATCTGGACCCATGGAGAATGGATTCCATAAATGAAAGCTAATAACCATTCTCAAACTCTAAAGGCTTCCATATTGCATGCAAATGCTATAGACTCCATTTAAATCAAGCATTTGTGTGGAAAAGCAATAGCCAGATGTGCTAATTTGCTGTGTTTAATCTCTGAACTTCTGTTTTAAAACACCCTAAAAGATTGAAAGCCGTAGGAAAAATTCAGTTCATATGATTATAACGAACGTGTGGCAATCTGTTCTAATGGTTATTCCTCGATACAGGCCTCGCTTTATAAACACCCATTTACCTTTTTTATCGCTTTGCTGTGACCTCTTAATTAAATTAATGTATTTTCCTGACACAAACTATGGGAAGCATAACAAACACAGATAGACACATTAACCCATCATTATCAACTCTGTAATATGGACCAGATGGGCCTTTCGTTCAGGCATACCAACCTCGGCTCGGAGCGATTCATCTTTTCGCTGTCCCTCATGGCCGCAGCATGCAAAACCAGTCTCTCCCTTTGCCTTTGTGGGAAAGTTTCGGCTTGCAGGTGACATCATTACCGTGCACTGAAATATTGTTTTTTGGATCGTGAAGCAAACTGATTTCAGAAACGCTTATTCCATGGGGTCATATTCTATGCAATTTCAATTTTTCCTTCCTCTTTGGAGTGTTACAAGCTGTTAGTGCATAGATAAGATCCCTGAAGTAGCAAAGATTGAAGTCTCAAAACCAAATATATATTCTTTATAAAAGTTATGACTTATACACGCCCCCTAAAATCACTCGTTTAAACACGCCCCCACTTTTCAACCTGACCGAGAGGGTTTATTTCCAAAAATTGCCTGAATGTTTCCACAAAGAAAGAAGGCGGAGCTATTATTCTGTCTGTAGTGTTGCTGCGGGCGCCATGTTCTGGAGACGC
>JAUYWG010000065.1:1093618-1122505 GCA_034779775.1 Enteromius afrohamiltoni | reverse complement strand
GTGTGTGTGTGTGTGTGTGTGAGAGAGAGAGAGACACCCCAGAACACATGAGTGTGTGTGTGTGTGTGTGTGTGTGTGAGAGAGAGAGACCCCAGAACACGTGTGTGTGTGTGTGTGTGTGTGTGAGAGAGAGAGAGAGAGAGACCCCAGAACACGTGTGTGTGTGTGTGTGTGTGTGTGTTTGAGTGTTTGTCTCAGTGTTTACACACAGAGTGGGATGGGGTTTCATATATAATACCAAACAACTGGCAGTTCTAGACAAATATCTTTTCAATTTGTGAGGGTCATGTTTTGTGACATATATTCGCTGTAACAAAGTAAATAATCTCCTGTAACAGTATACTGCATCATAATTCCACAAGACTGAGATGTGTTTCGTTGACATTTGCAGAATAATGAAGCAGCAGCTTGTCTTTGCTCAAATAAACCTGCATAACATCCCCGCTGTTTATGAGTCTATAGCTCCCTCTACTGGAGGATTCATACAAATACTGACAGTAAGTCTTTCTACCTACATTATTTCCTTTTTTCGTTTTTTTATTTAGTTAGTTTTGTAAGTTCATATTATGAACTGTGCTTAATCTCCATTTTAATATGTCTAAAACGTGTAATGGCAGTAAAATAGATTTTATTGTTTTTATCAATATTTAACATTTACAATACTGTTACAGTTTTTCTCAGTGAAAGCGCTTACATTTGCACCACAGTTAATGCATTTCTCAAGACAGTTAGTCACGTGTGCACATCATAGCAGCAGTGTCTCATTCTTTCAACAAATACAAATGCTTCTGGACATGCATCAGTTGCTTTCATACAACTCTCTGCTGTTTTACAACATTATCATTTGCTTATGTCATGTCAGTCAAAATGAGCTAAACTGAATAGCCTAGTCACTCCGTATAAAACTAATCCTCATGTCACTGCTTGAGTCATTACATACACAAATGTTGAACTAGTTGTTAAACTCTGTCAGGTAAATTTGAAAAAACAGTTGAAATCTTTTTTTTTCCTGGAAATGTCTTCTCATTTGAATCGTTTGCACAATGCTTTGAATACAGTAAATTGGAATAGCAAAGAGCATATGCAGTATAAATGTGAAACATATATATTCAGTGTCTTGTACTCAGATTCCTCGCCACACGCTGAAGTACAAGATGTTCCTGGATCAACATCCCTGTATAGATTTTAGGTTTAAGGGTAAGGATTGGGATAAGTTTATATTTTTGGACAGTAATGTTGATCCAGGATCATGTCCTACTTGGCAAAATCAGTCGAAATACAGTAATGTCTAACTTTACAGTAGTTTTCAAATGGCTGTGTAAATAGTATACAGTGCTGTCTTCAGCATTTTCAGGAAGTGTCACCAAATTTTTATTTTTATTTTTGCTTTGTAAAAGACTGAAAACATGACGGAGACATTTGACTCTTGTTCATAAACAATGGTGCCAGGACTTTCATTTTGACGACACTGACATGAATACTTGCTTTTGAGCAACGAACTATCCATTTTGAGCTCAAATACTTCAGTCTAGTTTTCTGTGTGTGTGTGTGTGTGTGTGTGTTGGTCTGATGCCAGTCTCAGGCAGAGGAAATGTTCTCAGGTCTGTACCGTGTCTCTGTCTCTGGGCCTCAGAAGCTCTGAGTGAAGAGAGCATGTCTGAGACGCTGATGAGGTGTGGCTGTGCTCCAGGCCTCGTCCCGAGCGTATGGTGCGACACTCCGGAGCTGCTGACTCATCAGTGCTTCATGAAGAACACCAGCTCCTACAGCGCTCATGTGCAGTTTGTGACACGCACTGTATCGTCCTTTTCCTATAGCGTGCGTGTATGTGTGTGTGGGTTTGAGTCTGCAAGGGATTCTGCATCAAGAAGGGTCATCAGGGTGAGAGCTCTGTCTCATTTAATATTCAGACACTGCAGAGGCACAGGCTGCCACCCGCATTACAGACACTCCTCCTCCCTCTGCAACATGCTTCAGTCCCACACAGACCAGCCTGATCCATCACACCGCCTGATGCTTCAGCAGACCACTGCTTTCATGCCTTCAGCACACATCCCCATTATGATAAGTGATATTTCAGTTACACTGAATCATTTGTTTCACCTGAATCTTCTGGATGCACCAAATTGAGTTGACTTTAGTATAAACATATTTAACCCATTCTCATGAAAGTTCCTGATTTTCTGTTTCTATTTAGTGTACTATGTATTAGCTGAAATTGACTTTGGCGTGCATATGGTATGCAGTATTTAGGTGCATATTACAGGCTAGGCGTGACAGCTTCTGTAGCGATCCTTTGCATTATAAGTAGAGTGCACGTCACATTCACCCCAGTGTCATTTTATACGTTTAAAACCTGCCACTGATACGCATTTTAAGTGCTTCAAACATCAGTTTACGAATCTCTGTAACTTTCCCCTGAAGAACCCAAATGTAGTTTTTCATGCATTTGTACTTCTTTGGCCTTTTTATCTATCCTCGCTTTTAGTTGACAATCTCCACCCGAAAGGGATGAGTGGCCACAAAATCAGATGGAGTGAATGAGTGAGCTCTCTCCTGGGACTCTGTCTTTTTGCTCAGGGTTGCAGGTTTGCCCCTTCACCACCGCCCATGCGTCAGATGATGCTCGGCTATAAAAGACGCCGGTGCGCCATCCCGACCGGCACTCTCTTTCTCTTTCTCTGTCTTCCCACATCCGCGCACTTACTTCACTCACTCGGTCTGTGATCTCCAGCGTACCAGCATGAGTTATTCCGGCGACATGTACACGAGCAGCTCCTACAGGAAGATTTTTGGGGATGCGCCTCGGCGCGTCCCGACCGTGAGTTACCGCTCCGGAGCGCAGCATCAGCAGCACCGCACCTACGGCTCTCCATCCCCAGTGACCATATCCTCAAGTTACCGGACCAAACGCGGCTTCCAGCCCATGCAAGAGTCCGTGGACCTCACGCAGACCACCGCCATCACCAACGAGCTGAAGATCATCCGCACCAACGAGAAGGAGCAGCTGCAGGGCCTGAACGACCGCTTCGTGACGTTCATCGAGAAGGTGCACAACCTCGAGCAGCACAACAAAGTTCTGGAGGCGGAGGTCGCGCTGCTGCGCCAGCGTCACAGCGAGCCGTCGCGTCTGCACGACCTCTACGAGCAGGAGATCCGCGAGCTGCGCGCGCGCGTCGAGGAGCTGACGCACGAGAAGAGCCAGATGCACCTGGACTGCGTGCAGATGAACGACGCTCTGGAGCGCCTCAGGGACAAGCTGGAGGAGGAGAGCCGGCTGAGGGAGGAGGCCGAGGGCAGCCTGAAGGGGTACCGCAAGGACGTGGACGACGCCACGCTGACGCGCCTGGAGCTGGAGAAGAAAGTGGAGTCTCTGCTGGATGAGATCGCCTTCCTCAGGAAGGTGCATGAGGAGGAGCTGCAGGAGCTCCAGGCGTCGCTCCAGGCCACGCAGGTATGACCGACTTCATCATCTGAAACACACTCTTTAGGATAGCACAGCTGTTCTGTACTTATTTCTACTTATTAGCTCTTCTGAGAGATTAATAACCAGATAAATGAGCTTTCCATTGATGTGTGGTCTGTTAGGATAGGACAACATCTGGCTGAGATGGAGCTAGAACAAATCTGGAATCTGAGGGTGCAAATAAACTAAAAATCTCCTTTAAAGTTGTCCAAATGAAGTAGTAATGCATATTACTAATCCAAAAGTTTTGATATAAGTATGATAGGACGTTTACAAAATATACTTATGGAACATGATCTTTACTTAATATCCTAATAATATTTGGCATAAATGAAAAATGCTGCTGATGAGAGCTCCAGGTTGGTGCTTAAAACAAGCCAGGCCAGCTGTTCTGTTAACACCTACAATATGACTAGACTGGGAGAGCATCTTAAAGACCATGTTTTTACACGGATCTCAAATAACCACATAACAGAATCATTTCAGTGGAAAAATGTTTTTTCATGCAAATAATGCATGCATGTTATTGATATCACTGCTGTGTGAACTATTTCGTGAGTTGTTCTAAGTACACTTTGCTTAAGTTGAATTTATAGTGAATTAAAGAAAAACAATAATAAATTATAAGCATAATAGAAATACATTTACGTAAATATAATATTTAATATAATGACTGCAAAAATGAATTTTCTTACCTGCTAATTCTCACAGTCATAGAATTCTTTTTGATGTGTTTTGTAGCGTCTCTGATGACGGTATGATTTATGCAGAATTATAGGAATACGATTTTGATCAAGGTTCAGTGAATCGACAGCAGTCGTGCTTCACACACGTCTTTCATGCGCTTTAGATGAATTTAAAAATGTCCTCAGAATATTTCAATGATTATAATTATATTTAAACTATATTTTTGCATTTAATATCAACCTGACTACATTATTTCTTAATATCTAAAACTTTATCGAATGATTAATCTCTTTAGAAAAGTCTATAAATAGCTTAAATGCAGTGAATATCTCTGAGAGTCTGTGAGGGCGGTGTGTGTGTGTGTGTGTGTGTGTGTGTGTGCAGGATTTACAGCACTGCAGAACACACATTCACATCCCAGCCTGCACTGCACCAGAAGAGAAGGACTGGCATTACGACAGCAAAGACATCCGTTCAGAATGACAATCCTTCTCTTTTGCAACTTCGACGTCTCGAAAAGCATATTCATCAGCCCGAGACAAGGACGAGAGCAAAGGACGGTGCAATGTATTGAAAGTTGCAAGGGTTGTTGTTGATTTGAAGTTAAAACTTCCTCATCTTGCCGGTGTGCAGATGAAGGTGATGAAGATGATGATGCGGCAGCGCAGGATTTTAGGTGTGGCTGCCGAGCGCAGCGTCCTTGAGAGGGACTGCATCACTCTACTCCTGCAGAACATGTCCAGTTTCTCTTGCTTCGTCTCATGCATCATCAAGCTTGTTCTCTGAGGTGGCTGATGAATTGCTGTTGCGTCTCGGTTTAGGCAGCTTCATCTTTTCTGGTGCGTTTAAAACCCTGAGTGTGCACTACATCCCACAGCCCCGAGGCTCCAAACTTCATTCCGGTACTCTCACAGAGCGACTAAATGCACCATGACCATGCTTTTCCACTACCCCATGGACATCGGTTTATTGACTGTATTCACTCTGAAACTGTTTATTCATCAGCCTATTCAAATAACCACTGACACATCTGAGCAACTTTCTGTATAGGGAACGAGTGTCTCTTATCACTAACATCTGAGCCTGGACCACAAAACCTGTCATAAGGCTCTTTTTTGTGCATGTAAGTCAAAAATGAAGCTTGATATATTCACAAAATATCTTCATGAGACATGATCTTTACTTAATGTCTTAATGATTTCTGGCATGAAAGAAAAACTGGTAACTCAATTAAAAAAGAAGCAATTTTGATACAATGTACTGTTGGTTATATATATATATTTAATATATAGTGCTGTGCCTGATTTGCGTGATTTATATATGCATAGCTGTAATTTACTTTCCCTTGAGTGTTCGGGGATTAATTATTCATCAGAAATCAATAATAATTCAGCAACTAAATTTCAATTTCCACACCAGATGGATACTCGTCAGTCTTACAGACTAAAGACGGTCATTGTTTATGGTCATTGTTGACCACTCGCAGAGACTGTGTTAGTTTGATCGTAAATACAGTAAAAACAATAATATTTCAAAATATTGCTGCATCCTGTCTCAATAAGAAAAAAAAGTCTTACTGATGATTTATTCAGCTTCCAGGTGTTGAATAATTCTACATTTTGAAAAAGTGCTCCAGGGTCACACATGTATCTATTAAAGGTATCGATCGGTGTTGTATTGAGTAACAGCTGACTGTTCTTTGTGCTCAGGTGTCTGTTGAGATGGACGTCAGTAAGCCTGACCTTGCTGTGGCTCTGAAGGACATTCGTGTCCAGTACGAGTCTCTCTCTGCCCGGAATCAGCAGCAGGCGGAGGAGTGGTACCGCTCCAAGTTCGCCACGGTGACAGAGGTGGCGGCGCGCAACAATGATGCTCTGAAGCTGACCAAAGACGAGCTGTCTGAGTACCGCCGACAGCTGCAGGCCCGCACCCTGGAGATCGAGGCCCTGAAAGCCCATAACGAGGCCTTAGAGAGACAGCTGGCGGAGATGGAGGACCGCCACACCAACGAGACCGGCGAGCTGCAGGTGAGAGGCTTCGCTGTGACTCGTGATATACATATCTGTTTCATTTCAGTTCAGAAAACAGTTTCAGCATTCTGACCCCACCGAATTAACAGACATTTGAAAAAATACGTAAGGTTTCTTCTCAAAACGGCCTTGTTTGTCTGGTCCAGGACACCATTCAGCAGCTGGAATCTGCTCTGAGGAGCACCAAGGGTGAGATGTCCCGTCATCTGCGGGAATACCAGGACCTGCTGAACGTCAAGATGGCGCTGGACATCGAGATCGCCGCCTACAGGTCAGACTCAGAACTGCTGCCATTCATAGCTTTCAGACCCGGAGGATTTTACATCTTTTTTGTGCTCCAGGGTCAGAATATAGGAATGCAATGTGCACCGGTTCTGTTTTATGCTTTTAGTGTCATTTACCCATATATGGTCGTTCCCAACAGGAAGCTGCTGGAAGGCGAGGAATGCCGCCTGAGCTCTGTGGGCGGAGCCTTGCTACACTCCGCCTACTCTTACACACCAAGCCGCGTCTATGCCCTGAGGAAGGGCGGAGCCAAACCTGAGACAGAGGAAGAGGAAGAGCAGGAAGAGGAAGAGGAGGAGGAGGAGAAGGAAGAGGAGAAGGAGGAAGAAGAGGAGGAGGGAGGAGAGGAGGAGGAGGAGGAAGGAGGTGATGAGGAGGAAGAGCAGGAGGAGGACGAAGAAGAACAGGAGGATGAGAAGGAAAAGGAAAAAGCAGATGAGAAGAAGGAAAAGGAAGAGAAGAAGAGCCCAAAGGAACAGAAAGAGAAGGAGAAGGAGAAAGAAAAGGAAAAAGAGAAGAAGAGCGATAGCAATAAGGCAGACAGCAAGAGTGCTAAGAGTGAAAAGGGGGACAATAACAAGAGCGAGAAGACCTCTGCACTCAAGAGCAAGTAAAGCTGCGTTCATCTGGAGCCTCCGACAAATTCACATCCACCGTCCTCTCGTCCTCGCCTCGTTTCACCAGCTACTGCTGATTCCATCTGCGTCTCTGCTGATCACTACTACTTCTGTACAGCACTCCAGAGATGAAGTGGTTCAGTCAGAAAGAGTCAACGTTTTGTCATCATTTACTTTCTTCTGACGAATGAGTGTTTTTCACACAGCGACAGAAAAACACCTAGGATATCATCCACAGACGGAACTGTGAATCATTCTCCCAGTAGAAACCGCCCTGTCTTTAGAATCTTAAAGATGTAGTCCACCCAAAAAAAGAATTCAGTTTGCTCATGTCAACCCTCTAAAACACTCATTAAAAGGGCTCCTATGATGTTGCTAAAAAAACATACATTTTATGTTTAATTAATGCGGTTTAAGGTCAAAAAGCACATTATTTTCTATATACCGTATATTATTGATCCTATCTGCCCTGCTTTTTATGAAGCTAATCCTTCTGAAAAGCACGGTGTTCTCTGATTGGCCAGCTATTCAGCGCGCTGTGATTGGCCGAAGCGTGTGATGGAAATGATAAACCCCTTACCATATTTGGAAACACACAGCATCCTCACAGTGAGAATAAAAGTTAGTAATATTCATTGCTAAGAGCTTCATTTGAACAACTTTAAAGGTGATGTTCTCCATATTCAGATGTTTCTGCTCCTCAGATTCAGATTGTCTAACAGCTGTATCTCAGACAGATACTGTCCTCTCCGAACACACCAGACACCAGCGGAGAGATGATTTATTCAGCTTCAGTTAAAAATGAGTTTTACGACAGGTTTTGTAATCCATGTGCATAAACAGCGTATAACACTCCAAAGACAAAGGAAAACATGACGCCCTTTAAATTATTTTCAAAAGATCTAGTCTCTGAGAAAAGGCTGGAAGGAGCGTAAATGATGACAAAATGTAAACTCTTCACATCCTGACAGCAGAGATGATCAGACTACAGTGTTGACGTGCCATTATTGCCCGGAGTGCAGCACAAAAGCAAGCCGATGCCATGCAGTCCAAATACAACACGGACCAAGTTTGCCGGTTCCAACCTCTTGGTGCTATTTGATTTTAAACATAAGTGAGTTTGGACTTGAAGAAGGTCATTCGTCACAGAGCAAGAGCATATCCATAATCTAGAGCTTCACTCGAGTCCTGAATGTACGTCACGAGCCAAGCACAGGGACAGGCCACGTCTCCTAGTTTTCCGGTGATTTTAGGGCATCTATACCCTCGTGAATGAAACTGTCCAAGCTTGTTTTATTCTCATTCCCAGCATTTCTGAACTTTACCTTACGCATCCGTTCATCCGTTCCTTACCTGCACCGGGGTCAAACGAGGTCGAGGAGATGAAAGATTCAACGTTTATGGATTTCAGCGTTCGGTTCAAGAGAGAAGAGCGCTTTGTGCATCAGTAGTGTGAGAAAACCCTTCTGCAATTTAGATTCTGACGCTTTAGAGACGATTGCTGCTAAATATCCCTCTATTCCTTCTTGTGTTCAACAACGAGCTCCTCTTGATCCATTCGTTCTTGACTGAACAGATCTCTCGTTGTAATCCGTAGCATGGCTTTCCTGCTTGAGATCTTTCCTTTTGTGTTTCTGCTCAAAAAAAGAGTGTCAAATGTGTCCAGAGCAATACTGAACTCAAAAGACGTGTTCATCTATTTATTTATTATTGGTAAAGAAAATGAAGATTACTTTTAATATTAATTAGCGTTGTTTGTGTATTTATAAAAGAGGTTTAAAACATCAGCATCATGTTTAGTTCATTCCCGGCGCGATATAATGTCTGCCCATAGAATATGCTTCTCAACTCAAACTGAAATAACTCTTATCCCAGATTTGAACTTTTTGCATCAATGGTCTGGATCTTTTAGAAACATTTGATCAATAATAGCAGTTGGAAATGTTAACGGTGTTCTTTGTTAAATGAGACTGGGTATAGTTTCTAAGTCTGCATCAGACTTGGCTCCGTGTTAATGACAGAAATCCTCACTGATTTATTAATGTTTTAGGATTAAAGGATAGGGTTAACAGGGTAAAGTCCTGGTAGAAAATCACAATAGCTTTTTTCTTTGGCGGAAATGCAAAATTAGGATTATTGCAGGATTGTGCAGCAAATAATCAAGACGTGAATGGATCGAGAGGAGGTTTAGTGCATGGCCTGATTCACTTGGAGCTTGACAATATGAGGAGGTGGGACAGATTTGCTTGATGTGTGTAAAAATGTACGTAAATGCCTTAATCATGAATCTAAACTGCTTCAAAGAGTCCTCACATTTTCTGCATCTCCACACTGCTTCAGAGACGTCTGATTCAGTGATGTTCCCCTAAAGCCAAATAAAGCCATTCATCAACCAAACACTGCCTCTTTGTCTCCGTGTTGTTCTCTGACTAACAAACACAGAAGCTGTTCTTACCTTCAAGCGCTGTCTGAAATGATCTTCTAAAAAGAGCATTTCATCAGCATTTTATTTATCTAAAGATCAATATTTAACACAGCACTTTTACATCTGAACTCTTTATTCAGATACATAAAAGCATATCAGTCAAGATAAGGCTGACCAGCGTCACTTCTAGCTGGTGAAACTTAATCTAGAGGCTAAGTTTAATGCAGCTGGTCAGATTTTCATCAGTCAGTGAATAAATCAAGATTTGTTTTGCTCTCAAGCAGCAGTAAAAACTTAGTTTGCAGTTATACCTCATCAATAATAACCTCAGCTGTTTATGAGTTCGTCATTACTGTGTCATATCTGACTTCTTATTGGCTCTTTGATGAAATACATGGAATTGTTTAAATGATTGCTTGACGCAAGAAGAAAAACACATAAATACAGTAGAGGTCCTTATTAAACTAAAATATTTGACCCGTGGTGAATTGATGCTGTGACTAAGCATATCCTGAGAGTCCTGAAACATTTCATCAGGTAAATTATTAAAAGCTTCATTTCAGCACATTTTATTATGAGCCAGAAATAATCTCAGTGAACAGTAAGAGCTGATAAATCATTCAAATAGTAATCTAGAGATATATGTTCATTGCAAGAATCTCTATCTATTATTAGCATATTTTTAAATCGATTGTTAAACACACTGCACTAAACACATACAGAGCTCCCTGAAGCACTAAAGACCTGCAGAACTGAATGATATTTGTGGGACTGGCAAGTTTTCCATCGATATTATGGTATCTTGTCCTCAGCCCCCTCCCTCGCTTCAGCTCTCTGCTATATTTAGGCTTCTGCATTGCAGATGTCCCAGAGCCTGCAGAGATCCTGCTTTAATTCCCAGGTTAAAATGTTAAATCTCACACACACACACAAACACTGGCTGCATATCTAATACAGCGTGACACAGCAGAACAGTGAGGTCTAACACACACACACCTTGCTGCAGCTGTCTAAAAACCAGAGCTTTTGCATCTGTATGAATGTTTTTATGTTTGTGATGCTAAAGTCTATAAATCAGTGCTTGTGTCCTGGAGTCTGACCTAAACACACTCGGGTTTACAGACAGCCCAGATGAAGATGGTAAATGTGTTTCCACAGTGCTGTGTATTCAAACATATCCGGTTTTACATGTGAAGAGCACACAAGACCAAAATGTCTGTTTAATGCTTTAGCTAAATATTATAATTATTATTTGAATCGCAGAAGTCTATTCTCCCTCACGGAAACAGGATATTTAAAATCTCTGACAAAGAAGAAATAGATGCATACATCTCAACCAGACTGGAATAAGTGATCTTTAGCGCCACCATGCCGTGAAGACATTTTATTACCCACTAAAAAAAAAAAAAAGAACATAAAATTAATATATTGGCCCAAACCACATCCCATACTACTGGAAGTCTTTTTATTAGAACTCAAGTTTATCAATAAAATCACCTGTTAGAACAGCTTCAACTAGCTTCTTTTATCTGGGTTTAAATGATTAACTTAACACTTTATTTTACAGCATCCTAGTTACACGTCCCGTTTACTCATGAATATAGGAACAATAAATCTTGAAAAATTACTTGCAAGTAACCCTAACCATACAGTCCATTTAATATATATTACTCACTAGGGCAGTCGTGGCCTAATGGATAGAGTGTTGGACCTGTAACCTTTAAACACACACACGACCATGAACTTTGAAGTGCCCGCATTATGGGCAATGAAAGAGTCATATTTTGGTTTTGGGAGGATCCAAACAGGTTGACACTCATGCAAACAAACACTTTTTCTTATGCATTTACATGAACTGTTAAATGACTCCCAAACTCCTCCGGTGATCGATTTTAATTTAAACGCTCCAAAAGAGAGAACCGCATTTCATTCAAACCAACGAGAAACAACAAACAAGCTGGTGTTTAGCTTGCATGACCTCAACATTAAAGCTTTTAAATTCAGAGTCGACCCTTTCTTTGAGAGACAATACCTTTATACACGATGCACTTAAAGAGTTCAGGCGTCACAGGAAGTTTTTTCACTTAGAGAGAAAGTGTTTCCAAAATCCATAATAGGGGCACGAACCAAGCATCTAAACATTAACTGTAATTTGATAAGATTTAAGAATACGCACACCAACACTTATTTAAACGCGTGTGCTAGAGTGTACGGTTATCTCACACACAAATGTGTGTTATTTCCATAAACACCATAATCAGAGTCATGTTAGATCACACCGACTGCACTAACAATTCTGGGCTGAGTTACTCAAAAGCGCCGCAGCTCTGCGTCTCCCTAACGTACATAAGCTTACACCCTTTTGGGAAACACAGCCCTGGTTGACATGTCGGTCCACAAAAATTAAAACAAGACAGAAAGAGGAAAAGAAGAACAAACAATGTCGTTTCATATAAAATGTTTTTATCATTTCCATTTTTCAGTATAAAACAGCTCCATAGCTCTGGCCAATTCAACAAACACTTCCACAGTCACAGCAGGAAAGATCAGACACTTCCTGTTCGTCTCTAAAACACCGGACATTTGGGTTGAAGGGGGCGGGGCTTATTTGTCATTCTAGTTTTGGCGATAGAACATTAACGCAAAACTAACAAATCACTTGTGGTTAGCTATCATATATCATTAATATTAACTTAAAACAAAAACAAAAAGAGAACGCATGAATGAATGAACACAGGCCGATCTGGTCACATCCCAAACACAAGTCCTTGAGTCCAAGTCCACAGCGAGCCTGGCGGGAATTACGCGGTCTTCTGCTGGCCCTTCTTACCGATCAGGGACTTGTGGATGTGAGGAATCACTCCTGCGGGAAGACAGCAAACACACCAGCGTTTCATCATTTCAGCGCTTCCTCGTCCATCATCACGGTGCGGTGTCGGCAACGAGCGCAAAGGAACTAAACTCTGACATACCTCCACCAGCGATGGTGGCCTTGATGAGCGAGTCCAGCTCCTCGTCTCCACGGATGGCAAGCTGTAGATGGCGAGGAGTGATGCGCTTTACCTTCAGATCTTTTGAAGCGTTTCCTGCCAACTCCAAAACCTACAGTCAAAGCGCAAATTATTTGGATATACCTAAATACTGAGAAAAACCTCATTTTAAAATGAAGTTCTTAGCAATGCATATTACTAATTTAAAAAAAAAAAGATTTACTGTAGAAGATTTACAAAATCTTAAATGTAACATGAAATTTGTACTTAATATCCTAATGATTTTTTGGCATTAAAAAGGACTTTGTTGTCCATTTCTACCAATACACCTGTGCTATGATGACTGGATTGTGATCAGTCGTGAAGGTGTCTGAGTGAATCTTAGTTTGCAGTCTTACTTCAGCTGTGAGATACTCGAGGATGGCTGCGCTGTAGACGGCTGCTGTGGCTCCCACGCGACCATGGCTTGTAGTGCGGGTCTTCAAGTGCCTGTGGATACGACCCACTGGGAACTACGAGTATCAGATATGCATTCTCTTAGAAAGCAGCACCTGACAGGTGACTGATCTAAAACAAAAATCTGACTGAAGGACATTAAACATGGACAAAACATAAAAACAGACACTCACCTGAAGTCCAGCCCTTTGTGAGCGAGACACTGCTTTTGCCTTGGCCTTGCCACTGTCTTTACCTGCCTTTCCACCTGCCTACGAAACACCACAGACTCAGATCCAACGCATAAACATGTTCAAGCAGTTCGGTTCGTGAGCACAACCAACAACAGGATATTACAAACAGACGATGATCATCTGTATTTTCAAGCATATTAGCAGTGCAAAGGTATTTACAAGTACACAGTATAAATTATGCACTTTACACAAAAATTAAATATGCAATCAAATTTCTATAACTCACATGAAAACTATGCATCAAAATAATTCACAAAAAAATTGCATTAAAAAAAAAAGCATGCAACTGCAAATCTCAATTTTTGCAGAATATATGCAATGTAAAAAAACCATGCACGACTACAAAAAAATTTACATCTCAATTTGTGTGGAATATATGCCAACTACCCACATATTTATATATATATATAAAAAAAAAATAATAATAATAAAAACTGCATGAACAAACATGGCATACAATCATGTAAAATAGTGCACAAATAATATTAACAATATCTGTCGAATATGTAGCAAAAGTGTGGCATATACAAAAAATTACACAAAACATCTCTTTACTCATAGAATATATGCAAATTTTGTTAAATTCTATCCTTTCATTTAGCACGTAATTTAACTTTGATACGTACTAAAATTACACTTTATTTTTATGTTAACATGTTCAAGTATTACCTTTATTTAATAGTTTGCGAAATTTCATATATTGCAAACCATTACATAATTTATACAAATATTTACAGCAAGAGAACTATAAAAAAAAAAAATGTAAGGGTGTTAAAAGTGTCAACTATTGTGCAAATAATCAATACATGTATTAGTAGTGCATGCCTCGTACGCAGATAAAGGGTATATTTAAACTCTAGAAGCAAAAAAAAAGCAGGTTTGGAGAAAATACTGATTAAAACATCCATTAGGAATGGGATTCTGCTCTTCCTTCAAATGAATTCAAGTTTATCTGAACACTTAGAGCAGTGCCATCTGCCCTTCACTGAACACCAGCGGTTATCTCCCGCTCAGATGACTGCCACGCTTCACCCACAACACACTACCACCGTTTCTGGCACAAACTACCCACACAGAACGCGACTCTCGGGGGTCGGTGGTTTTTAAAGAACTGTAACGTTACAATGAATAAAGATGATCCGAGCCGATCCGCTCCACACCGCCGCTGATGATTAACGTTAGAGTTTAGCTTAGCTTTCCTGCTCGGAGAAATTTCACAACAACTGCGGCGCATAACAACAAAACCCTTCAAATAAACCCGATAGGAGGCTGGTCGTTTATTCTGGGATAACATGCGTCGAGATTAAATAAACAGCAACTAGAAAAAGGCTAAAAGCAGCACGAGCTAGCGGCGCAAAACCCAAGCAGCGTTAGCGCGAAGCTAGCGCTGAATCTCCAGAAACACTACAAACGCGCACTGAAACAAAAGAAGAGGCATTTGCAGTTGCAGAACACCAATTCACGACCCAATACTGAAGAGTTACATACCATTTCAACGAAGTATTACTTTGAATGGGATACGGGGAGGTCTGTGTAAAATCTATATCGCCCCTTGACTCGGAGGAACAATAAACCCCGTTCAGCAGCGAACGCTTGAGGCAGAGCGAGCGCTGGAATCAGCCAATCAGAGCGCCTGTTGTTGATTCGAATTTCGGGACGGCCAATGAGATTGCAGCATGTATCTAGTTCTACCATCCCCCATCGATGAATGATGTTTGTACGGATAACACAGGGGCGGGACTTTTACTAAATTTTAATGAAACCATTTAACCTCTATTTAAAAGTCATAATTGACCCGACAAAAAAATGACAAGAACTAATTTTATGTAAATGTAAATTATGTAAATAAAATTAGATTAAATTCTTCTAATCTCACAATTGGAATTATGCCACACGAGGCGAAATCTAGCGTTAAAACATCTAATACTAATAAATTGCTAATTATTTTACAATATTATTTCACGTATTAAAATGTTAAAACGAGACAGACATTCTTAAATACAGCTTACTAAACTCATAGATTATGCTATATATTAATATTATACTCCAACATTTATTGGAGATCTAAACCTTTTATGTAAAGGTAACACCCTATGAGAAAACATAAACGCGATATACATACATGTATATTTTCTATGCATAAAAACAGTTAAACAATGAGTAAAAAAAAAACTAAAATTTTCTCAATTACATTTTTTTTGCACCCTCAGATTTTTGTATCCAAGATATTGTCTTATCCTAACAAACCCTACATCAATAGAAATATTTTTTGTTCAGCTTATTCGTTGTCATCTAACGGGTTTGCGCTCCATTTAAATGACTAGAAAACGTTAAGAAACTCAGAAAAGAAGACCAAGGGAAGCGTTATCAGCTTGCGTTACGTTATCGTTATCTACACTGGACTGTCAAAACAATAGGGTGGGATTTACACTTTGACAGGCCAAAGAGAACGAGGATTTGGTGTTTACTCACATGACAGACGCGTTGAGATCCAATAAGAGAAGCGAATAAATGATTGACACGTCAAACGGCCAATCATAAGGTGTTCCTAAGGAGTTGACGTTTCAGAGCTACGGCCCATTCATAGGACGATCTAAGGTTCAGAAGGCGGGATCTGATGAAATACGGGTGGGAAAAAAAAATAGGCGAGCTCTGGTGATGGTGAAGATGGCGGATGGGGACAGCGGGAGTGAGCGCGGCGGCGGAGGAAGCGGTGGAGGGAGCGGGTTCCAAGCGTTCCAGAGGGACCAAGAGACCCAGGAGCTGGCGTCCAAACGCCTCGACATCCAGAACAAGCGCTTCTATCTGGACGTCAAGCAGAACTCGAAGGGCAGGTTCATCAAGATCGCCGAGGTCGGCGCTGGGGGCTCCAAAAGCCGCCTGACGCTTTCCATGTCGGTCGCGGCGGAGTTCCGGGATTACCTCGGGGACTTCATCGAACACTACGCCCAGCTCGGGCCCAGCACTCCGGAGCAGATTGCGCAGTCCTCTGGAGGCGAGGACGGAGGGCCTAGACGGGCCTTGAAGAGCGAGTATCTCGTGAGGGAAAACCGCAAATACTACCTCGATCTGAAGGAGAACCAGCGCGGGAGATTCCTGCGCATCCGACAGACCGTTAACCGCGGAGGGTTCGGTGTTCCTGCCGGCGGCGGAGGGATTCAGTCGGGGCAAACTATCGCTCTTCCCGCTCAGGGTCTCATTGAGTTCCGCGACGCGCTGGCGAAGCTGATCGACGACTACGGCGGCGACGACGAGGAGCTGGCCTGCGGCGGCGGAGCAGGGGGAGGTTACTCGGAGTTACCCGAGGGCACGTCGATAGCGGTGGACTCCAAGCGGTTCTTCTTCGACGTGGGCTCCAACAAGTACGGCGTGTTTCTGCGCGTGAGCGAGGTCAAGCCCAGCTACAGGAACTCTATCACGATCCCCTTCAAAGCGTGGAGCAAATTCGGCGGAGCGTTCTGCCGCTACGCCGAGGAGATGAAGGAGATCCAGGAGCGGCACAGGGATAAAGCGTTCGAGCGGAGAACCGGAGAGGAGTTTGAGGGCGACGATTTGGACGACGACTGACCGGCGGAGGTGTCGCGTCGCTGGGCAACCGCGCAGAGCGAGAGCCGCGCTCCGGAGGGGGATGCATGAAACGATGGCGAATAAAAAGATGTTTGACTGAGAAACACTGTCGTGTATATGTAAGAGAATCCTGTTTAAAGCAGTATAGACGATGTTTGGCTAGATAAATGGATTTTTCTGCTGGCTGCTCTCTGTAGGTCTTGTCATTTTGAAAGTTTTCCCCTTTATAAAGAAAGCAAGCGAGCACCCTTTCACACAGAGACTTGAGTTCACGAGCAGGGATGTCATAGTGTTAGTGTGTCGAGAAGAACTGATGGTTATCTCTACTATAGGTGTTTTTGGTGTTGTACCCTGCGGTGGAGAGCAAACCAGCATCATCTGAGCGACTTGGTGTGCATCTCATAGTTAGCTCATTCAGGATGTGTGTGTGTGTGTGTGTGTGTGTGTGTGCGCACATATAGAAGACTCAGATCAAACAGCGTCAAAATTGCAGGTTGTGAACACACAATACAGTTCAAGCAACAATGTACAAACCGTAAAAATGGTGCTATAAAGTGTCACACCGGCTGGTGGCTTTTATTTACTTCTCCTCCTGTTTCTTGTCAGGATCGAGCAAATTATTCTGATTGTATGAGCTGAATTGGGAAGTGCATCGGTGCTGCCGGATGCCACTAAATTGACTGGGTTTGACCTTGCCTGGAGAATTAGTAGTTTTAGAGCTTCGGTGACATAACTGGAAAGAAAATCAAATGTAGAAAAACGCCCAGCTGGGTTTAAATAGATTTATTTTTAAAAGAAAAACAATATACAGAAACAAATATAAACGTATATATATAGAAATATATTTATATATATATATAGACCTATAGAATCAATTATAAATGCTTCCTGAGCAGGCTATTTAACAAATAAATGTCGGATGCAATTATATATAGGGAAATATTTCGTACTGTTTTTCCATTCGTTTCCTCTCGTCTCGGACGAGCAAAATTGTCAAATACACAAACTAGACTTGTATTTCTTTTCTCAACAACCCTGATGACGTGATATAACTCTCTCGTTTCTTTCTCGACGGTCTTTCTCCTCTTCTCTCGGATCTGTCCGAATGTGTGTCCTTCTGTCGTGGGTCTTGGACATTTTTCATTTGATCGGAGGAAAAGGAGCTTCGATTTGATTCAGGCCTTCTGTAATCACGAGAATTAGCCATACGACGCCACCCAGGAGCCATAGGGATTTTTTACTAACTTCAATATCAATGAGTTTGGACCTCATTCTTGTCTGTACTGTGTTATGTGATAAAGGCAGCTGTTCAGTCAAGTGTGTACTGCTGTAATTCTCCACAGACTTCCTTTAAACAATAAATAGAATTTCTTTGCTGAGAAGCTTGAGTTTGTTTGACTCTTTCGTGATTCTTGACAGCTGAACGTTGTGAGCAGTTCTTCTACAGGGAAAGCATCACCAGCTGCTCTTCGTCTTCCTCGTGGCTTCTGTAGACTCGATCACATTCATACTTGTCTTTTAGAATGATTGCTCCGTGACCTGCAGCATCTCTTATATCTCTCATGCATACAAAAAACACCTTCTAGTTTTCTCTATTATTTTTATATAATGGAAAATTATAAATGCAAACACATCAAGTATATATTTTGAAAATACTTGTGTATAAACGATATTTTTCTTAAATATATAAATGCATGAGTTTCTTTATATATATATATACACACACAAACATACACAGTTCACACTACATCAACAAAAACGTTTAGATGCAATTCATTATTTCAATAATTTGCTTGCATGTGGCTCACTACAGTCATCTTGCTACGTCTAGTGATAAATGCATTGATGAGAAGGTGCCTCAGAAAGTCATAAGGAAATGCATCTGAATCGTTGCGTACTGAGGGCACGGCTCGTTCACAGAGACTCTTAATCTGTGAAACAGAATCTCACAAACTCTCGGTTTGTTCTGCTTGACAGATCCAGTCTGGCCTGGAGGATTTCTGCTGAGGATGGTGCAGCTGATGCTCTTATTAGTGAGGCTGGATACAAGAGAAGCTCCACTAATGCTGTTTCCCATCGGAATGAGAGCAAACACCCTGCCCTGGACGTGAACAATACTTCAAATCAAATCATGTGCTTGTTGAGGACTGTTAGCTGAGAGCAATCAAAACAGACAGCCTCTTTACTTAAAGGGACAGTTCACCCAAAAATGATCATTTTGTCTCTCCCTTTTTCCAAAGAATCATCAGTATCTAGTGCTCAGAAAAGTATCTGGGTATGGTGGTTGTTGTATTATAAAGGTATAAAACAGATTTTAAGTGGGTTATATTTGAAAGTGTCCTTGTGACAGTGTAACGACACATATAATATTAACAAACTAACTATATATTATTATTATATATTATTATACATTTAATTATGCGTAATGCTGTAAATGCATGTAACGTGTGTAACAAGTTACTGTAAATTTCAATCCATAAAACCTAAATTGTTGCTACTATGTATTTATAAAGCTCTTGTCACACTGTTTATATATATTGTAATATATATGTTTTTATATGAATTATGTAAACACATACAGTAGAATATATATTTAATAATTATAAAATATATTTAAAAATTATAAAATAATACATATACACAGTGCATATACATATATCATGTAAACAAAATCATGATCAGTTATTTGACAGCTCTAGTTTATATATGCATATATATTAGTTTTTGTGTTTTGGAGTCTGCTCCTCCAGATTTCTCCTATTTTGTTTAAATTAGACGTCACTGCATGCCATCCGGGGACTTTTAGATGTCTTTTGTAAACTGGAGTCTTCTACATGCTCAGCTTGATCTTCATCAGTTGTTTTGTGGGTATTTTTGTATTGTGGCTGCTGACTTGACCAGGTCTCAACAGGATTCTCCTGCGGCTAAATAAAGCATGGGTTTCAAGAAGGCTATTCAGGGAAGAAAAAGCTTCTCAGTTGTTTAGAATAGTAGGATATCTGTTTCCACTCACAGCTGAATCTGTAAAGAGATACACCGTCTCGCTTTACAACTGTCCTCCTCGCTCTCCTCTTGCATCAGCGCTGAGAGTTAAACCCTGTGACCCTCATCTGACGTGATTCATAATCAGTCGCACACACACACACACACACACACACGCTAAGCTTCACTGATGACAGTTCAAGGGTATGTGTGATGGCACGGCTAGCAGAGCGTCTCTTCTTCAGGAGATTATTTCACATTCATGATGATGATGATGAAGAGGATAAGATGCAAACAGCTGTCAGACAGCAGAATGTGCTTCATTCAGCTTCCCTCTCAATGCACTAATCTTCATTCACCTTGCACTGCTTATGTGCCAGGCAGACCCGCTTAACCAGTTACCAAGACTAGTATTACAAGGTTATGAGACCACAGAAATATATTATGACCACCTCATAAAGGTTCATTTCTTGAAATTCAGATTTATGCATCATCTGAAATCATCTCTGCACTGATGTCTGGTGTGTTAGGAGAGGACAATATCTGTCTGAGATACAACTATTAGACAATCTGGAATCTGGAAGTTAAGTTTTTAGCAATGCATATTACTAAATTAATAAAGTTTTGAAAATTAAAAAAACATTTCCTAGTAATTTTACAAATGTTTTAGTTAGTGCTGTGTTTTTCTACATAATCGCCAAGTATCGCTATTTCTCACACAGAACAGCTTGTTGGATGCTAACCAATCAGGGTCCAGGAGTGGCCACTCAACTGAAGCTGCACTACTGTCAGTCACCGAAGCCTTGCGGGTTGCAAAAGCCAACTCCAGGTCATCAGCACTCGTTCAGCTAGATCTTTCTGCTGCTTTATCTTTCATTTCAACCAGATGACCCAACAGTAGACGCACGGATCTGCCCGATCTTGCAGGTTTGCCCTACACAACATTAGAAAGAGCAGGCAACACAACTCCTGATCCAGGCCCTGGTCATCTCCAGGCTGGACTACTGCAATGGTCTGCATGTCACTCCTCTCTTCATCTCCCTGCACTGGCTCCCTGTTGCAGCGCGCATCAAATTCAAGGCACTGACGCTTGCGTATGGAACAATCACCGGCTCTACCTCCACTCACTGCTACCACTCTACACTCCCTCCAGAACTCTGAGATCCGCCGGTGAGCGACGCCTCACTGTACCATCACACAGAGGCACAACATCTCTTTCCAGAACATTCTCTCACACCGTTCCTGGCTGTGGAATGATCTTCCCATCGCTATCTGAATGATGAAACTTTGAACTTTCTGAACTTTGGATAAAAGTGTCTGTCTAAATGAATAAATGTAAATGTAATGTGTGTGTTATAATGTATTTATAATAATGTATATATATATATATATGTGTGTGTGTGTGACCCTGGACCACAAAACCAGTCATAAGGTAAAAAATTTTGTAAGGTAAAAGTATCATATCTCTTACATATATCTTAATAAATGAGCTTTCTACTGATACATGGTTTGTTAGGATAGGACAATATTTGGCAGAGATACATCTATTTGAAAAGCTGGAATCGGAGGGTGCCAAAAAAATCCATATTTTTGGATATTGCTACAAATAAACCCCAGCGACTTCAGACTGGTTTTGTGGTTCAGAGACACTTATATATTCAGGGTTGGGGCCATTCATGAATTGAATTGAGAATGTATGGTAAATTCCAATTCACTTCCTGGAATGGAATTGGAATTGGAACTGCATGCAGCTGACAGAAAATGGAATTGGAATTTCAGGAAGTGGAATTCAATTCGGGAAGAATTCTGTTTATTGCTGAGCATTTATTTGTCATTGCGTTTAAAGACATACATCTGAACTTCATTTATGATGATTTAGAAATATCAAGCAATGTAAGAAATAGAGTTGATCAAAGGCAAGTAAATAAAAATGAGAACAGTACATCATGAATTAATAACTGACTGACAGTGGTAACAAGTTTCTGATTGCATTCAATATATGATTACCAAATGTTTTGGTCTTGATTTTAACTTTATTATTAATTCAACTACACTGTGAACTTCCATGTATTTACATTACATAACTTTAACATAAACAAATCAAATCAACTTAATGTGATTTAAACACGTCAGTCATGTGTGAATAAAACAGGTCAGAGCAGAAGTCTCAGGGTTCATGTGTTCATGAATAACATCAAGAGAATGTTAAGACTGTTTCGAAAAATGTGCCAAAGCAATTGAGAAAAACTGTAACTATAATAACCTTGCCCAGAACTCATGGAAATCACAACAAATTATCTATTCTATTCTATTCTATTCTATTCTATTCTATTCTATTCTATTCTCAAGCAATTTATGATACTAGAGCAATTAACGCTCAGAGTACAGTCTCAAGGACATTTTGAGGAAACGTCTGTTTATTTTTGTAAATAAATCCTTGATTATAGTCACTTCTTGATCTGACCACACAGAACAGTTTTTTAACTGCAGGTCATTACAATTTGATAAGTTGTTTAGGATTAAGTGTTTATCAAATCAATAACTAGAAAGATCTGAGAGCAATGGGCAGGAGTGATTCAGAGGTGATGATGAGAGAGAAGAGCAGCTTCTTCAGGAGCTTTCATGCATGTTCCTATATATGTAGGGCCAGAGTGGGACTCCTTTTCAGTCCTGGAGTGTCAAGCCTTAGACCGGCCCACTTTAGTTCTCCACTATTATTAAAATGATGTCATTTTCAATTCAGTGCAAATACTGTAGCCCAAGTGTTGCTTCACAGTGAAGATTTATTTGAGCAGTTAATACCATGTAATGTTCAACAGTATCATCTTTTTTTTTTTTTTTTTAATAAAAATAAATAATAAATACAAATATATTTTAAGCTATATGTATAAAATTAAATGGATTAAACTTTCAAATAACACAATCATGTCTTTTTCAAGGAAACTGCTGCTTTATAACTTTATTCCCTTTTGAGTTTGGGAAGTGTGTTGAATGTTCAGGTGTATTGGGAGGGAGGTGTGTAAAACTGGGTCAGAGAGGGCTTCGCTCTTTCAAGTGCGGCATGGGTTGTGGCCGACAACAGCCCGAATAAACACCCCTGTGCATCAAAACGCTTGATCGTTGTCTGAGAACGCTATGATATATTCTGTGCAAAACTGTTCACAGATATCCAGTCCTTAAACGAAAATGAAGAATAAAACAAGTATTGCACTGTTATCTCTAGTTCAACATCTTGCTGTTCCATGGAAAGATCATCAGCATCACTTCCACCAGCTGTCCTGACAGAGGAGACACCTTCAGTCTGTCCCACTGAGAAAAAGTTCCATACTTAAACATGAACGGTGGTTTGCAGACATCATTGTTTTGCACTACTCCTAACTAGCTTAACCTTAACTTACCTGCCGTTTCATCGTCTTTATGTGTTGTTGTACCCACCGGCCCTCGGGGAATTCTCCCGGCCCTCCCGATTAGTCAATCCTGGCCTGGATTTCAGTACGTTAATAGCTTGGTATATTAACATTATACCAGTTCATGAAATTATGGTATTTTACTGTAAATTTAACTTAAAACATAAAATGTTGTTACCATATTTTTTATGGTAGAATTTTGGCCACCAGAGCTGTCTGTTTTTTGCCGTACGTTTTATGGATTTTCTTTTTCCTGTGTAGCTTCCAGCAGAGACCCCTCCACATAAATACGGTATGAATAAAATAAGAAGCCAAATCATTCACTTTCTCTACATTTTCATTCATTCACAACAAGCCCAAACACTGGAAATATTCGTGTTTATTTGTAGTCGTTAAATATCAGCTATACATATAAATTGTATACTACTCAAAATTACATTTGCATAGACTATTTAGTCAATGCATAATACAGAAAATGGGTGTGCTTAGATTAGATTGTCAAAAAAAAAGGGAAAATACAATATCTTAATAAAAAAAGGAAATACATGAATATATCAATATATGAATATTTGCAGATGATGTTACTAGAAATACAATGCATAGTAGATTTAGCATACGCTATACACCCTCAGCAAAGCACTTTACTGATGACCAGAAGAGCTCCAGCAGAGGTCGTGCTTGTCTCAGATATTACTGTCCCACATCACACCCTACAAAACACACACTTTCACTTTGTGCCACGCTAGTGTGTGGATCTATAAGGTTTTTCTTGTCATCCAGCAGCAGGAGAGTCTGAAGCTGTGCACGATTAAAGAAGTGCACGATTCAGCACTCTAGCATAGAATAATGCATATATTACCAGTCAAAACTATTTTTATATTTAATTGTTTAAATAAGAAAAGAATTGATCTTATTCATAATTCATGATTTCACAGAAGAACATGTTTGTTTAAATGGTTCCATAAAGATCTTTTAACATCTGAAGAATCTTTCTGTTCAACAAAAGCTTCTTTGTGGAGAAAGAAGGTGTGGTTTGAGTAGAGCAGTTTTCTGGTTCAGTCACCAAGCCTGAATCTTTCAGCCGTACACAGTATCAGCGTGAGTAATGTGCAGAACACCTCGCTAAAAAGCCAAACAAATACAAATGAAAGTGAAACGCATGTATATAAATGGAGAAAATGGCATGCCTCGAAGATATCGCCCCACTTGCTCTTGTGTTTTCTCAGAATGATCAAACCTCAAGAAAACTTCAGCTCTACACCGACATCTTCATCCTCTTGTTTTTCCTGAGAAAGAAAGATTCAGTTTCAGTTCAAAGTCAGTCTATACTTCTTATCATGGGTGGATGGTCAAAATTCAAAGAATACTGCTCAACATGATCCAAAAAAACACAATTGACTGCACGTCTACTGCGTACATTATACTTTTTTAGCGAGCAAAAGCTCTTTCAGTTTAACTGTCCTCCTTTAGGTCCTGGTATACTTGTCTTTTTGCTGTAAGATCTTGATGATGTTATAACGTAATCAAGAATGGCTTTTATATTGACATTTCACAACAAACACTTACTGAACTGAAGCCATCGGAGGAAATCATGTTAAAATATGATTCGAACTTAATTATCATCGCATTGCATTGCACTGTATGTTTTTGACTAGCTATTAATAATCAGCAAATTAAAGGGGTCATAGGATGCGATTTCAAATTTTGTGTTACAAGCTGTGAGATCTGTAAAGTTTGAAAGGCTTCAGTCTTAAACAGATTATGACTTGTCTACGCCCCACTAAAACGACTCGTTTAAACATGCCTCCACTTTTCTCTGTCAGAAAGAAGGCGGAGCTATTACTCTGTCTGTAGTGTTGTTGCTTTATTTGGACATTCCACTAACTGTCTACTAATGTCTACTAACTCTCAGAGCAGACAGTTAGGGTAGGTTTAGGGTTAGTAGAACCAGGAGACTTATATGCTGTGGACTCATCCAAATGATGTTACAGTGTTTTCTTTTTGTGTAAATTATTGAAGGCAGTCTGATTATATTACCTAAGAATGTGTAATGTAATGCATTACAAGAATATTTTGGTGATGTCATTTGGAGTAAGGGATGACTCTGTTGAAGTATACCTGCCGTTGTAGCTCCGGGGTTTATGGGATGCCACCGATCCCTCGCAGCAGGAAGGTTTTCGTTTTACGCAGCGTCTTTTCCAGATCTTTTTGTATTCATTTATCTCATTCTCTTGGGTTTTGTCCGATTCATAAATTTCCACAATCGTGTTACGGTTGGCAGCATTTGCTGTTACCTGCGGTGAGTACTTGATTTCAAAAAACGAATCCCTTTGTTCTGTGATGCTGACTTTGCCCGAATTTTCAACATGCAGGTACTTTTGGGGCTCAGCCACTGATTTCAGAGTCCTTTTTCCAATAATCCCTGACTCACCCCACTGAAATAAGAAGGTTTCATCAAAGATGAATTTCTTGTGTTTGACATCCAAAACCTGTGTGTGAGAGCCAGCAGAACTAATTACATAGAAATATAAGAAATAATCAAATAAAAGCTATTTCTTTGCAGTTCAGCGTCTGAGACATTACCTTAAAAGAGACCTGTTGCTCGTCAGTAACGACAGGGAAAACATTCTTCTCCTTCACCACAAAGCCAAAAGCCATGCATTGCTTGGACTCATATATGATATTATACACCGTGACTGAAAAAGAATTACAAATCATATTGCTGCAATTACAATTCAATCAGTACACTTTCACTTCACGGCACAAAACCAGACACTACAAATCCAGTAATCACAGCACAGGTTCAGACCTTTGCTTGGGTCTTCAGTGCACACTTTCTGTACATCCCTTACCACCATCTGATGAGAATTTGTGGAACTGGTGGGTTGAACGCACACAAACTTATTCAAATTGGCCCACAGGATCGCTGATTTAGTCGATGTGACTTTCATTTTTGGAAAGCTTCTTTCTGGACACTAATAGACAAAGATATCAAGATTCATATTACTGAATTACTCAATTGTACACTGGAATATTTTCCACCTTAAAGGTATAGTTCACCCAACAATGAGAATGTATGGTTATTTATAGTTTATCTGCTTACCCCAGGGCATCAAAGATGTAGGCGACTTTGTTTCTTTAGATGTATACATAAATCCTTTTGAAAGATTGTGTGCCCATTGATTTGCATTATATTATTGACAGACTGCAACAGTTTTGAGTCACCCTGGAGTAGTTCCAAATCTGTATGAATTTCTTTGTTCTGTCGAACACAAAGGAAGATATTTTGATATTTTTTGGCTGTTTTGGTCATCATTGACTTACAGTGCTATAGAAAATACTATGGAAGTCAATGGTGACCAAGACCAGTCTGGTTACAAACTTTCTTCAAAATATCTTCCTTTGTGTTCGGCAGAACAAAGACATTCATACAGGTTTGAGGGTGAGTAAATGATGACAGAATTTTGAGTGAACTATTCCTTTTAATGCACGATTTATACATATTCACCTGTAAACCGTTCATAGCTTCTGCTGCTGTATCTTAATATCATTATAGTATGTTCATTGCACACCCATCTGTATATCATGCTGATGATGTTTCAAAAACGAACATGAAAAAAATCTGTTGTAGTCTAATGATTATTGGTTATTGTAATTATCATCATAATCTAACTAATTGGAAACAAAACATTAAACATCATCGCACTAAACCTCACATTGCAGCACTGGAAAACATATAGCCCAATGCAAGCAGACACATGCATAATCATTGATGACCTAATATTCTCTAGCTTCCATAGCTTTTGTATCATCAATCATATAAGGCATCAAATTCAAAAGAGGAGCGAGCATAAGTAATTGTCTTGCTCTTCTGACTGGATCATCGTGTGCAATCAAACCTCTACAAACACTCAGGAGCCCATCTCTCAGCACTGAATACTAATTAAGACACTAATGCTTGCACACAGAACACTCACAGTCATCCCCTTCAGAAGCCAGAGCAGAAAACCTTTACACTATTCAAGACAATTCTAAAACATGTTCCCGTCTGCACTCACCTATCCTTCTGAGATAACATCTCTTATAGTTTACTCATTGGACCATGTCCCTCCTGAGCTCTACACTAGAGATGTTGAATGCAGCTCAGAGGTGGCATGCTTGCATTTCTATTCACAACAACAATGTTATTAATATTTTAACCCAAAGATTTAGATATAGAAGTACTGAAAAAACCCTTCCTCGTTCAATAGGAGCAAACCATGTCTGAAATGATGTAGTGTTCTATATAGTGTGTATTCCGTTTTATGATGAATCCCTTGTTGTAGTCCTCTTTTGTATGTGTATAAAAGCTGAATCTAATTAATGAATCTGCTAAATGATGAAGTATTAAAATAGAATGTTTTACTCCAATCTCATTTTTGGCATCATCAACATTCCATTCACATTCCTCTAATGGTTTATTGCTTGTGTAAACCAGTAAAAATTGTCATAAAATACGCATTTAGACTATATATATATGTGTGTGCGTGTCAATTTATGGAAGTTCGACTGTCACTTCGTTTTTAAAAATCTATTTAAGACATTATGCTTCTTGTATGAAGAAGCGTGCTGTACAAATGAAATGTACAAATGATAAAAATGCATGAATGTACCTGTTCTTCGGATGATGAGCTGAGTTCCTCGAGCTTCTTCGCCGATTAAAGTGTCTGTTTGAGCTCTGAGCACGTATTTATAGGCACAACTGCTGTTAACCGGATGGCGCCGCCTTACCGGAATCATGAACGCGCACCGAGCAGACCGATCTGCGAGGGTCCGGTGAGGATTAGAGGAGAATCAACGCTTCCAGTAACACTCCTGAATTCATAGAATTCCACACTCAGAGGTGAAAGCGGCTAAAGTTCACAGACATGAACCGCAATCATTCAACAGAATGTATTAGATATTGCGCAGAAACGGACTTTGATTAGCAGTGGGGTAGATGAGTGTCATATGCACGCTAAAGTTGTTTGTTGCGTAATATTTTGTTTAAGCATAATTACGCTTAGTAAAAACCCCTAAATTTATTAATTTTTTTCAGGAGAACATTTTGATCAAAGACAAAAACCAGTGACTCCTTATAGTGATTCAAATCGCATTGGTTTTATATTATCCTTTATGATCAATTCATAATACAGGTCTACTATAAACCTTTTCAGAACAATAAAACAATGAAGTGAATTGGAATATAATGCGGCAGGAACAGAAGAACATATACATAGACAAGAACATAAATAATGTATCTAGAACTGAGGAGGGGGTTCTGACTGATGAGCAATATTTACCATGACCGGTACAGTACTATAGATACATGGGAATTTGTTTATTGCAACTTTAACACATAATGAGAACATTATTACTCATTTACAAAAACTGTTTATAAACTGTAATAACTGTGTCTGAAACACTAAGTTTAGGTTACCACTGAAGTCAGTCTACTGTACAACTGTCAGTTTTTACTGTATCTGACCAGTGACACTGCCTTGTGCCTTTCATCTGTTCTGACCTGCTAAAGAAACATTTTAGTGAATGATTTGACATCAAGCCAAGAGAACCCATGCTGAGAAATTATGCTCTATCTCTCTCTCTCTCTCACACACACACACACACACACACACACTCATGTGTTCTACACTGACCCTACACCTAAACCTACCCCTTACAGGAAACACTACACACTCTTACATTCTCAAATAAACACCATTC
>JAUYWG010000065.1:1010049-1088192 GCA_034779775.1 Enteromius afrohamiltoni | reverse complement strand
ACGAAAGATCAAAAGTATGTATATATATATATATACATACTTTTGATCTTTCGTTTACATTTTTTTTTTACAAAATTCGAACCTAACATTGAATTAAAACAATATATATAATTAAATATATATATAATTACTGATTCCAAACTTTGAACAGTAGTATAAATACTGAAAAAGCCAAAGAAACAGTAAGTTTGTGTGATACCTTGCGCAGCATGGCCTCAGATTTCTGAAGATTGAAATTTCTGGCTGTAAAACAAGACAAGTTGAAAAAAAAGATTAGTATAAATACAGAAAGAACAAAAACTAAATGTAACTGCTTTTCATCCAACTAATTTATTACAGGACGATTAAGTGTATGGTAAGTTGCATGGTTTGAACCTACAAACTGTTAGTTTCCGGCACTAATCTTTAGCCACAAAACTAGTCCATTACTAAACCGGTACTCGTATAAAGAGCAAACATGCTGTGCACATGACTTTCCTCAACATCCTTACTCCACGAGACAAGCTTTCATGCGTCTTAACTCAGTCAACATAACTGAAGGCCGTATGTCACTGAAAGTTACTACTTGGTAACAGATTAACTGTTCAGTTGAAAAGAAGGAAAGTTTGCAGACCTGCAGGCCCATGAGCCAGTTAGTGTATGTCACAGTGTGCTGACCTTCAGCATATTCCCATGTAGATAGGCTTTTCCCTTCATAGTAGGCCTATCCTTAAACATGTATTACCACAAAACACTTTCATTACAAATCCAACCCAACCCAAATTCATTTCCACTGTAACGTGAGTGGATTCGTTTTATTGTCATCTAGTCACACTTGTCTGTACCTGACTGGCCTAGAGACATAACTGACCCAGAATTAGTCAGACACGTAAGTATTTAATACTCATAAAGGAGATTATGTGACACGGCTGACTAAAGTGCTCAGTGTTTTGTGGAAAGGATATGTCAATCGCTTTCTTATGAAGACTTTTAATGGTGGATACAGCGCCTTCTCTTCTTAAACACATCATTAATCAAACTAGATGTAGAAATACTAAGTTGAAATTATATAATAATACAATAATAGTAATATATAGTCAATAAATAGAAGTATATTAATATACAATAATAATTGTATTTATATAAATCCTTACTATTATTATTAATCATTATTATATACGTATAATTATATATGTATATGCACAAACACATATTAGAATATAATATTCTGTATATAATATTCTGTATATAATGGGGAAAAATGCAAAAATTGATTAAACAACTATATTTTTTTTATTATGTTTATACAAGAAAATGTACATTTGCCTGTGCAGAAATTGGCAACACAATGATTCGTGTTGGTGTTTTGTTTTTTAGAATGTTGCTAACGCGGTTACCAGGGTGTTCTGGGTGGTTGCTAGGTGTTCGCTTACTGGCTCATTCCCAAGTTTATTGATATCTCTGTACCATTCCGGTCAATAGATAGGGATTTCGATGAGATTTTTTCACCCATTTTATTGTCCACAATTAAGCCAGTATCTCTAATCGCTTGGAAAAAGTAACAGATAATGCTTGTGTTTGTTGGACAAATAGTGCAAGACGAGTTACGCAGATTGAGGCTAAGGCTTTTTATAAATTCCTATTAGTATACGCAAAAATAAGTGATATTTGACTTGTTTAGCAAGTTACAAACACTGCCATTCAAAAGCAAGTTTATTCATTCATTTGAAGAAGTAGTCTAAGCTTCATTTGAAAGAAGTCTCTTAGGTTCACTTAGGCTGTGTTTATTCGAAGCTGTAATATTCTGAAATAATATTACTCTTTATCTATTGAAATAGATTTTAAAATGTAATTTATTCGCTGAGTTTTTAGCATCATTACTCTAGTCTTCGGCAATCACCCATTTAAACCCATTCTAAGGCTAGGAGGGGTTTGGACAATTTTTATTATAACTCCAATTGGATTCATCTGAAAGAAGAAAGTCACATAAGCCTGGAATGCTTTAAAGGTGAGTAAACGACAGGATCATTTTTGGGTGAACTATCGATTTAAGCATCCTCGCTTAACAAAAAAACTGGCTGATCCTAAACCTGTGATCATTATGTGCATGTATGTATGCGTGAACTACAGCAACAGTGTACTCATATCACATCGCGGCAGAACTCAATGACATGTTTCACAATCGAGCGTTTATCTTATCAACACTTGCAAGACATTACAGCCTTTATTAACAAAATGTGCATGTGTCAACTGTCTCCAACGCAGCGCAATACTGGTATGCAGAAGTATATATGAATTATCCGAGTCACTTCAGAGTCATGCTAGACGGCGTCACTGTTTATATGAATCTAGTAATTAATGAAACAATTCCATCAGTTGTCCTGCATAAAATCTACGCTGCTAGTCTCTGTCTGGTGCCTAGAAAGACTAACTGCATTCAGAAACACAGAACAGCCTTTGTCAAAAGAACAGCCTCTGTAAGGCCGCCAGTGAGGTGTCCAAATGCCACTCTAGAGGGTCAGCAAAACGTTTAGAGACTATATACTTATATAGCAGACGATTGAAACAACTTTCAACAGAGGAACAAAATAAATAACTTAACTAACGCTCCAGTCCCAAAAATTGTTTTTTCAGTGTGCACTTTCTATTTCTAAATGCAATAGCCATTAAGATTCCAATAACTTACTATTTAGAATATTTTTAATCATGCACTTTGAGTTCTAGGACTTTCTGAAGTCATCCTGACTGCAAAGATACACGCAGCATTGATCCGATTACACTGATTCACACTGTCTGAACATGCCGTCTCTTTCTAGAATCGATTCTATTCCATGACATTATATATATATATATATATATATATATATGTGCCAGATTCAACTTTCATACTTTTTTATAATTTTATACAGTCATTCTGTTTAACAAGTTGTATTTTGTGCTTCTATTCCATAGACATGATCATTTTTTTTTTTTAAAGTATCAGTATCAGTTTAGAAGATTTGATAGTTGTCATATTTATAGTCATTCCACAATAAATAGGTCATACAAATTATTTTACAATAATTAATTAGCTCATCAATGCCTGTTATAATATTGATATCTGTAGAGACTGCTTTTAAACGAAAAAATAAACATTTATGTACGTTAGTATAGAACAGAATTTCTCTCTCTCTTTACTTAAGCGGGAATTAATATTTAACCTATGATTTGTTCACTGTGCATCATAAATGTAGCTCACCTCTCAGCCATCGGAGCAGAAAGTGGTCACTCTGGGATGGACACTGGGGTAGAATATCCTTAACTTTCTCTCGAAACTTAAGAAAACGGAGGAATAATTATGCAATGTCATAGTAAGAAGTTGCACGTCTATTCACGTGCAGGCAACACTGCAAACTTGACACAATTCAGCACAAGAGCGATTAAACAACACTTTTAAGCTCTTATGAAAGTCTGTTGATTCTGCATTCAGAACGAGTGTGACTCGTCTGTTTTCATCTGCGGTGAGTGCGTGGCCTCTCTGGTCGGGAGAACGTTTCATTACAAAAAAAACCCCCGGAGCAATTAAATCCACGACACTCTCTTGAGAGAAATAAAAGGACAATTCACCTGGGCCAGAGCTTCGGCTTGTTTCACGCTAAGATCCCCAACTCTTCCGCTCATGTCGCCACGAGTACACCAGGAATAACTGTCTAAAAATCAGCTAGAGTCAGAGACTGAGACAGACTGCGAGGGCTCAATGATGTTTCATGTCCCTCCCACTAGTTGCGCCGCGCCTCTGCCGCTGGGGGCGCTGCGGGAGCAATATCCATACAGTTCATGAAATTAATTAGATGTGCGATAGATTATGTATATGTGTTATGTAATCATTACAATGTTTATTATTAGTATTAATAGTAACAAAAAAGTGCCTCTACCTTTAACAATAGCTTGCTCTATTCTTTTTCTATTCTATCTTTTTTTTATTATATAATTTAAAAAAATATCGTGTATCAACCTAATTGAGAACGTATCATCGCTGAATTTGGTTGCTTCCATTGTCCTCATTTGCAAGTCGCTTTGGATAAAAGCATCTGCTAAACGTCTAAATGTAAATGTAGTAGTATAGTATATGGTTTGCTACTTATTTTTAATTTACTTATTTTATTAAGATACTATTTTTTATAAAGCAGTAGAACTTAACTGCTTTTTCATATAAAACAAAAAATATATTTATAAATCTTATTGTTGCTGTTAGTATTATAAGTTCTATGTAGTGATTTAAAGTGCCCTCCACTAATATTGGCACCCTGTTTATCCTTTTGATCTTTCGTTCAAAAAAATGCACAAAATTCTAACCTATCATTGAAGTAAAACAATAGAAAATGTGGAAAAAAAACTCATGATAAAATAAATGTTTTTCTCTACTACATGTTAGGCAAAATTATTGGCACCCAAAAATTGCTACGCCCTTTCCCCAAATAACAGCTCTGAGTTTTCTCTTGTAATGCCTGAAGAGTTTAGATAACTGATAAGAGAACTCCTTCATCCAGAATCTCTCCAGACCCTTTAGATTACCAGCTCCATGTTGGTTCTCCTCTTTAGTTCACCTGTAGTTCATTGTATGCTTTTCTTAAAGCCACTTCACTAATAGGTGAAGCTCAATTATCTTTTGCTGCACATCATAAATATATTAATTGTTTTTTTCTCATTGTGTTGATGATTAAGGGAATTTGGGCTTTGTTTTGCCTCCTATATATTTCTGTGAAACAAGAAACCATGGCTGGATAATTATATGTTCATAATCATCTTGGAGTGCTCAAAATTGTGAATACGAATGGGGATATACCTCACAGATATTTTACCAATAATTGTGGCCAACATGTATTGGAGAAAAACATTTATTTCATCACAAGAATTCCGTGTTTTCAGTTGTTTTAATTCAAAGGCAGGTTAGAGTTGTGTGAATATTTTGAAGGAAAGATCAAAAGGATAAACAACGCAGATTTATTTTCACAGCTTTCACAGATTTATGTTATAAATACAGTATTGTAAGAAACAATACAATGCTTTTACATATAAAACAATACAAACAATATTAATTTTAAAAATTGTATTATTGCTGTTGTTATTATTATTAGTTCTACATATTGTTACATATTTGTGGAAGAATCAAAATACAAATACTAATGCAATTGTTTGTTGGATATATGGTAGAAAAAATTTGTATTGTTCTATAATTATTCATATTATTGCTACAATTACTATACTTTAGAAAATACTATTATTGTTGTTATATAGAATAGTTTGCTACATATATAGTAGTGGAAGAAACAAAACAATAACAACATGATTAATGTGGCTTAGTATTATTATTATTTACTATATAGTGACAGTTTGTTACACTTATTAGTGGAGATAACCGAACAATAATAACGACTATTATTATTATTATTATATGTGGTATTTTATAAACATGTATATGAAACTAAAATCTGTTTTCACGTTAAAATTCACGATATTATAAATAATAATTTATATAGGTGTTTTTGCTAATATTATCATCATTAGTTACTATTATTACAAGAGTGAAAAAAACAAAACATTGTCTTTACGTATGAAATATATACATTTTTTATTTAGTAGTTCAATATTCAATAAAAAAGTACAAAAGTTCTTTGTACATAATAAACGTGACCTACAAAAGTTTTCAAAACATAATAAATAATTCATAAAACGTTTTACACACCAGAAAAGGACAATAAATAATATCTTTACAGCTATTAACAACTGAATATCTAATTCTATTTGACAGATCATTTTCTTTCTCCATCTTTTGATTGCTTTCATAAGGAAGCAGTATTCCATGCCTGTCTGATTTGTTTCCACGGTGTTCCTAAAACAGAAGCCGTGATGAAGAAGAACACTAGGATGAGACCTTTAGCCAACGCCTCGGAATACGGCTCACCTGCAAAACAAACTATACTTTAATACTGAATTAAGGTTTTAGATTCAAATGGGTACAAAAAGAGAAAACACATGTTTAGATGCTGTGCAGCTCACCTAAACAGTTGTGCAGTGTAAATAATTACATTTTTAAGGCAGAAATATTTTCAATTAAAATTAGCTCATGACAACAGTCTATACAAGAATGTTTAAAATAGTTACAGATGAGTTCTAGCACTGTAGGAGACTGCTGTTAGTTCTTCATATTCCAATTTTAACAACCTCAGCAAAGATTCCAACACAAAAAGAAAAAAAAAAAAATCTCATTCTATTGGTAACCAGAAGAAAGCTAAGCCCTCACCTGTATAGTATCTTGTTAGAGGGAAGGCCAGCTCAGGCCAGCACACATCGTTCCTGTCACAGTCAAACTCTGTGAAGTTAATACTGAACCTGCAGCAGAGAAGATACCTGAATAAACCTTCAGAGTGTGTCATATATGCAAGCTGAAACTGTAAAGACAAATATCTATACAGTAATCTCAATCTGTGCATGTATGACCCACCTGGATCTAGGGGGTTGTGTAATAAGAGGATTGTCAGTAAAGGTCACAGACGAGGTCACAGGAAAATTTTGCATCAGCTCTGGGTTTAAACAAGGGTCCTTCCCGCCCACACCACACCCTATCCTCCATGTTGTTTCTATGAAACTGAAAAAAGTGAAAAAAAAGAGTGAATGCAGTCTCAAAGTACCAGAAGTGTGTATATGCATCCAGGCATCACGCTCAAACATAAACGAAAAGCTATCTTGTTTGCTATCAGGAAAGTGGGAGGATAAGAGCAATACAAGGCTGAACGAAGCAGTCCTGTACCTAATCTCCACTGCCTGGATGAACCTCTGAGGCACACCCTGCACACTTCCCATGATACCGCTCCAAACGTGGATGCGGAGGTGAGTGGGAACAGCTGAGCACTCTCCACTGCTGCTCTCTGCTGGCTGACTGGAGTTCTGCACTGAAGCTGAGACGCAAGGCCAAGAATAGTTTTCATTCAATCATTTAAAGCAGTAGGCAGCTTTTTTGCGTTTATTAAAAAGAAGTATCTTGCTCATTAAGCATGCATTTGTTTTGATCAAATATATACAGTAAAATGTGAAATATTATTGCAATTTAAAATGTTTTCTATTGTTAAATATCGTATTGAAATGTAATTTATGTAATGATGACAAAGCATCATTATCTTCAGTGTAATCATAATCACTCTAATTGCTGATTTGCTGTGTAAGAAACATTTCCTATAATTATTATTATCAATGTTCAAAAAATGTTCATATGTTCAACAATTTTGCCGTTTAATATTTTTTTGTGGAAACCATGAAACTGTTCAAAAGTGTAGGGTAAGACTTTTTTCTTTTAAAGAAATTAAAACTTTTATACAGCAGAAACACATTAAATTGATTAAAAATGAAAAATAATAATAACTGAACACCTATAATAAATAATAATATAATACAATATCATATAATAATGAATAATGAATATAATAATGAGTAATGATACTAAAAATTCAGCTTTGAACAACAGGGATAATTTAGTGTAAACCGCCTGATTAAATTTTAGAGCTACGCATTTTATAACAGTTCGATATATTGTACACATTACATATAAATGTTGATGTAGTGCTCACTAGTAATGTTGACCCAGTCTGATAGGTTGGAAAAGTTTGGGTTTCCTGTTGTAGAGACGAGAGTAGCAGGCACTAATCCAGCAAGGACGTCACGCACTGTTTCTCTGTGAAACCACAAAGAGGCCTTTTCAGATGAAACTTTTCCTCAGGAATCTATTGCAGTGTGCTCAAAACCCTTCAGTGGAGTTACTCACCTTAACTGATTGCACTGCGTCACATTCGGACTCACAGGAATCATACAGCCTGATGAGGAGTTGACCCCAAACAGAGCTGGTATCAGTTCAGCAGAGGAGCACAGGGCATCTCCACCTGCAGGGGACACAGGATCAAACTAATGCTTTTCCTTTTAGTAATAGTTTGATGAACATGCATTATGCTGCATCACCTGGTTGCCAGAGACTGATCTGGGCCCTCCGTATTACTTCTGTTTCAAAGTCTAAAACACCACCAATCACTGGCCTCCTTAACTGGTAACCTGTACAAACAAAGTGTAATGCACGATAAATCATTTTCTGAATTGATAAATCTGATAAATCATCTCAAACTGATAAATCAGGAGTTCCTTTAACCTGTATTGCTAGAATTGGGCTGAGATGTTTCATTTGCATTCACAAACACTACTGAGTATCTTCCGGTCAGAGATACTAGACAGAAGGCAAAAGACAAAGAGAAAGAAAAATGTTAAGGAGTGCATGAGAGAACAGGTGAGGATATTGTATAGTGTATTGCGAGACTCACCAGGTACAGTGATGTTCGCTGAGGTCCGTGTGACAGTAACGCCAGTGAGGCCATTCTCGCTCCAGTAAAGAGTGTAACGCAAGGCCACAACAGCATCACACTCCTGTGGCACTTCTAAAAAAATAATAATAATAAAAAATAATATATATATAATAAATACAAAAAGAGAAATGATAGACAAAAATAATACAGAAAATATTTGCCAAGATCGCCTTTAGACAGACTAAACACAAAAATACAGTGAAATACTATTATAATTTAAAATAATTGTGTTCTATTTGAAAGTATAATTTATCCATGTGATGCAAGGCTAAATATTTAGCTTTATTATTCCAGTCTTCAATGTCACCTGATACTTCAGAATTCATTCTAAATATGCATGCTTTTTACTTCAATAAAATAATAAAAATGGACCTCACACCTTCGAACACTAGTGTAAATTATTGACATTTTATACTATATTAATAATAAAAATGTATAATCAACATATTTAAATGTATTTTGTAAATATTTAATAAACATAAAAAAAAAAACGTTCATGCAACTGACCAAATATGGGCTCACGAGAATTTGACAGAAATAATCTGAGGTCATCAGCTATTTCATCCACAACGCTGACTTTGATTATACCTGGAACAAATATAAACACATATGCACATTTGCATGCATGCACAGAAAGACAATACAATCAACGGTCTCCAGCTATATTTACAGCATGTCATCGAGGGTAGGTTACAACCACCCTATTCCTTAAAAGTGTAATGTTGCATTTTAAAACACCGATAAATTGCATAATGTGATACTAGATTTTTTTCTCTACAGAAAGTTTCAGACACTTTTGTGAATGTGCAGGGTTCAGGAATTTCATGCATCTTTCTGCAAAACCTTCGTAAACACATTTGAACCTACGGGGCAGATAAGCTTCGTTTGGTCGTGCTAATAAAAGGAGGATAGGAAAGAAAATTGTTATACTGTATTACTACCTCCCAGTCCATCTTTAATATCCACTCTCAGGTCATCAGAAGCTGGTGGACAGGACTCCAACCTCCTCACACAGTGAGACTCCAAGTTTTCCAAAAATGCCACTGGAGCATTTTCTGCACACTGGCCCAGTCCAGACTTCTGCTCACGTCACAACACAACTGGGTTTGATATTCATATCACATGCATGAAAGCACTACACTCATTTAAACCGATACAGACAATAACAAAGTTGCTGCATCTAACCTGTGGGATGGTGAAGTACTGTCCATCCTTAGTGAATATTGGCTCCCCCTGGCGGTAGTTAATGGGAGGTACAGGAGCAGTCATTCGCAGGGCTTGAAAAGATGGAAGAGGCTTTGGAGATCTGTAAAAACACACACACACACACACACACACACACACATATATATATATATATAAATATATTCTGAAATTAGTACTTTTATTTAGCAAGAATGCATTATATGCATTGTTTAGTTCATTTGAACTTTCTGTGCAAAGAATCCTGATGAATCACAAGAAATGTTTGTTGAGTACTAAATTAGCTTATTGGAATGATTCTGAAGGATCATGTGGTGAGCACAAAAACATTCTTATCAACCCAAAACCTTTTTACATTTTACGTAAGTGTAATAGTAGTGCATGAATTATAAGTGTAATAACACATAAACAAAACAAAAAAGCACTTACACAGTCCCACCATTGTAGAAAAGTCCCAAAAAGGGGTTGTTGTCTGAGGGGGATGTGACACACAGGAAGGGGAACCAGTCAGGGTCATTTTCAGAGGACTGAGCTGAGCACTGATATTCTGGAACAGGACTTAAACTTCCCCCGAAAGGTCCAGGAAGACACTGAGTCACAAACAACCCCAGAACTTCTGGAGTACAGTCCTGAAAAAAACAAAACATAACATTAGATAACATTTGACTTCCTGATTCCCCTTTGTTAATATTTTGCTCAGATCAGCTTTATGAAACATTCCATAGAAATGAATCATAGATTTCCACAAACAGCATGATTTTTTTAGTAAAATGTGCACATTAAATAGAAAACATTTATATTATTAATTTAATGAGGGCTGGAATAAATTGTGAGCCTGCAAATGATTGTTCTTTTATGAAATTATTAAACTATCAGGGGCCTCATTTATCAAACTCTCCATAGATGTCATCCTAAAAGTGAACATATGCATAAAGCTAGATTTTGCGTACAGACAGTACTTGTCAGATTTATAACACCATGCGTACAAAATCCAATGTCCTTATAATATTTTAGAACACATATCAAAACAGACTGATTAAAGTAGTTATCAGATACATACTTTAGAACAAATTAAACTGACAATTAAAGAAGGAAATGTTTAAATCCGAAATCTCCATTGATGAGTGTGAATATGTATATTGAAATTAGCAAGTTTTCACAGTCAAGAGCATCTACATGGGGCACACATATTTTGAAATATAGAAATGCAGATGTGTGCATGGCTAACAGCATACACATTCTATGCCCATTTTGTGCATATGTAACATTTATACATGAGGCCCAGCATTGATCATTAATATGAGGCTTGGCAAAGAGTAAACAGCAGAATTCCAATGAAAAGAACTGATATATTAAAAACAGATATTCAGCTGGCTATGCTTTAATTATTACCTGGTCACAACAGCAGCGTATGTCACACACACCTGCAGAAACATCACATGGGCAGCGCCCGAGAGGCTCAAACGCTTGGTTGGGAATGACAGTTTTATTTTCTGCAAATACAAAAAAAACACAAAAGACATTATTATTTATCGTATATGAGAATTAAGGTGCATTGATTACTGTATGAAATAGTATAGTGGCACCATGTTATAAATTATGGTATCAAAGTGAATTACATTGCATGACCAGTTCAAGCATTGCCTGGAAACTGAACCCATGACCTTGCTTTTACTTAAGCAATGTTCTACTGCTCCTAATGTTCCTCATTTGTAAGTTTACTTCTGCTAAACCAATGTAAACATGTTTGAGCGACAGGACTACTCAAGAAAAGTTCCAGGGTATTTCAATTAATGCAAAACACCAGCAAAGGTTTCCTCATCCTTGAAATGGTCTCAGACTGGTTAAGACTGCTGACTTGATGGTTGTGTAGAAGCCCATCATTGACACCCTCCGTAAGAAGGAAAAGCTGACTTAAGCCCCACTGAACATCTATGGGGTGTTGTCAAGAGGAAGATGAGGGAACAGAGACCCAGAAATGCAGACAAGCTGAAGGCCAATATCAAAACAACTCGGGCTACCATAACACCTCAACTGTGTCAAAGGCTGATCGCCTCCATGCTGTTGTTAGTGCAAAAGGAGGCCCAACAAAGCACATGATACAGTACATGCGTTTAAAATCCTTTTTTATTGGACACATTAAATATTCTAATTTTGTGAAATACTGGATTCATTTTTTTTGTCTTTAATCCATAACCCAGAATTAAAATTGAAACAAACAAAGGCTTGAAATATTTCACTTTAACAAATAGAACATACAAGTTTCACTTTTTGAAATACATTTTTGAAATAAATTGACTTTCCCTCGGTATTCTAATTTTTTGGCACATACCTGTATATATATTTTTATTTTAATGGTATTACCACAGTAGTAAAAACCACTAGGAAGTACTGCAGCACTTCATGTTCAGTCACGTGAGAAACAGACACTAACCAGACAGGGGCTTGTTGGGGACGATCTGGGCATAGATCCTGGTCTGTATAATGAGTGAGGCTTTGGGAGTTTCATCTGCACATGCAGACACGAGGAGAGTCTCCTGGAGACACAACTGCTCCAGGCAGCAGTCCGAGACAGATGACTCATTCCCACACAGCTGCAGACTGCGGTTGAGACTCAGTCGCACCAGGATGGCATTCTGATATATTGACAATGAATAGAGAGAAGATAATGCTATTCAGTAGTGCAACACTCCAGTACGGCAGGTGTACGGTCTCATTCTTAAAAACAAATTCATACTTTTTTTTTCAAAAAGGTGCACTATAATATATTTTTATAGTCCTTTTGAACTATTCTATGTAAGGGATAATGTACAGGCAGCTGAAATAAGCCCCGACAGTGTGATTACGCTGAATTTCTTATTGCTTATTTCGCGATAGCTACCGGCTGCCTCTGCATTATCCCGCTTATTACAAGGCTACTTGCCACATAAGGAAAAAAAATGGACATGGACATGAATTTGAAACATTATATTGGCATTTTTGTTTTAAATGAACATTTTCATCCTTCTGCGAAATGATATAGTACCACGTGACTAACATTCAAACGTTACTAAGACAATTTATAACATCTACATATGAATAATATTAATTATTTATATGAACCTTTTCCATTGTTAATTGTGGTTGTCCAGTGTTTGTCACCAGATGGCGCCAAACGGTAATCTTTGTTGGCGCGGAGGGATATTAAACAAATAATGATAACACCGGCTATGCACAATGTTTCTTGAACAACAAATCTGCATATTAGAATGATTTCTAAAGAAACATGTGACACTGAGATTTTGGTTTAGGTGTGGAGTAATCAAGCTCAGCCTCAGGCAGATGCCTTAGCAAAACAATAATGCATGTCATTAAATGTAATGAGGAAAGCACTGATTTATACATTTAAGGAAACCAAGTAGTACAAATATAAAGTCAAGCCGGTCCTTCTGGTCAGGATTCAACTTCAGGTGATTGTCTAAATAATCACGGTTCAAAACACCCACCGCAAATTTGCAAGCGGTATGTCTGTCAAACTTGAATGTCAGGGAGATTCCCATCACGTTTACTGAAGATGACAATCGGATGAATTATGATGACATCTAGATTTCCTCAGATCCAAACCATGCTATGAAAACAAATATTTATAGATATATATATTTGGAAAGAAATTTATTTATTTTAGGGCCGGGACTTAACGCGTTAATTTAGATTAATTAAAGGACAAGTTCACTTTTCAAAAAACTTTTGCTGATAATTTACTCACCCCCATGTCATCCAAGATGTCCATGTCTTTCTTTCTTTAGTCGAAAAGAAATTAATGTTTTTGACGAAAACATTCCAGGATATCCCCCATATAATGGACTCTATTGGGACCCAAACGGTTCAAGGTCCAAATGAGTTTCAGTGCAGCTTCAAAGGGCTTTAAACGATACTAGATGATGAATAACGGTCTTATCTAGCGAAATGATCGTCATTTCCAAAATAAATAAAAAGGTTTAAGTTTTATAAGCACAAACGCTCGCCTTGCTCTGTTCTGTACGCAATTAAGTTGAAAAGGTGAAGCTTCACGTTGGCGGAAGTATATTAAAACACCCAGGATACGCAAAGACATATGAATATGTGTATATGGTACTCCTTCCACACATTTGTAAACACTGACACGGTACTTCCGCCTACATCAAGCAAAAGTTTTTTGAAAAGTGAACTTCTCCTTTAATTTCACAAAAATAACACGTTCATTTTTTTATTAACGCATTTTAATCGCACTTATTTTTGCACCGTGGAACGTTTCTATACTGGAGCACCAACTAGCATTTCTAATGTGTGATTTCACATTGATCCGTATATACTACACACAGCCATTGTTCACTGACGAGCTGCGCAAATCCACGCTGATAATGAACATGTTCTTGCACAGCTCGCCAGTGAACAATGGCTGTGTGTATAAACAATATTTTGTTGCTTAAGCTTATGTATTCAGTCATTATTCAATGGTATACTAAAAATCCATATGAAAAAAATTCTCACTGTTTTCAGGTCAAATATTTACACGCGATTCATTTCGATTAATTAATAACAAAGCCTCTAATTAAATAGATTAATTTTTTTAATCGAGTCCCGGCCCTAATTTATTTATTTACAGTTTAACACCTGTATTCATGGTAAAAATAAAACGTCTCAATTTCACAAACATTTCAAACACTCATATCAAAACAACTACATAGCAATTATATAAATAAACAAACAACTATAAATATAATATGTGTGTGTGTGTGTGTGTGTAATACAGTTTTAAAAACAAAAGTGATAAGAACAATTATATTGAGTCTGTCAACTTAATGTAGGACAACATTTTTAAATCATCCCTTAACATATTTTCTGAATAAAAAAAAGTTGTCTAGCAGTTTTTAAATTTGAACATTCAATTAAAATGAGTTTTACGCTCAAAGGATCTCCACACCTTTCACAGACAGGTCTCTCTTCCCCTTTTAACAGACAAGAATGAGTAAGTCTTGTATGACCAATTCGACCTCTTGTATACACAACCTGATCGTATCAAGTTTCAAAATTATAATCAGCCTGTTCATTGCCAGCAAATCCCACATGTCCCGGTATCCAACAAAAAACAATATTAAATTCTTGTTTCTTTAAAAATTAAAAAAAAATCTACTTTCTCTACTATAATGATTATTATAGGATGATCCACTTTTAAAGACTTACGTGCTTGCAAACAAGATTTAGAATCTATGCAAATTAAAAAAACAACGATGATGCTCTTTTTCTATTTGCTCCAGGGCTAAAAGCAATGAAAAAAACTTCCATTTGAAAAGAAAGGTATTATGAATAATATTATTATTCTGAGGATGTTATAATAAAGCCATCTTATTAAATATCTTGCTGTTTTAGCGTATCGTCTATGAACTGTGGAAAATTTACATGGAGACAATTTTTTCAATGTTTATTAAAGGAAGCGCCTTCTGCTCACCAAAGAAGCATTTATCAGATCAACAATACAGTAAAAACAGTAATATTGTGAAATATTTTAAATAATTTGTTATTTGATTAGATTTCATATGCAGTTCATCTGTAATGCAAAGCTTAATTTTCAACATTCTTACTTTTTAGCGTTACGTGACCCTTCAGAAATCACTCTAACATGCAGATTTGCTGCTCAAGAACCATGTTTTATTATTATTAATGCGCTGCGTAATATGTTTGTAGAGAATGTACAAATAAATTAATTCATTGGAAAATTCAAAAGGATAGTATTTATTTAAAATGGAAACCGTTTATAACATTATAAATCTGTTTACGATGCCTTTTTGACCCTACTGACTTCAAATGTTGGAATGGTCACGTTTATTCTTGGAAGACGCCTTCTTACTGCAGCAACTTACAAGAAAGTGACATCACGTCGGTGGAAATCACCAGAAAAAAAGTACCTATGGTACTGATTCCTGTTTGTAGTAAAAATATTTCAAACACCTGTGCTAAGGTGAACAGAAATTAAACTAATTTCTCATTTGACTAAACTATCCCCTAAAAGACCACTAAATCTTCCCTGGGTGAGTTCTGCAGCACCATACAAACTATTTACATGATAAGACTAAACAGGAAAACAGTGGGGGAATTTTACTCATGCACAAAAACGTGATGCGTAGGTGATCATCACACCCTGTTTAATGACAGGTTGTCTGGAATAAAGGATAATAACACAGATTTCTTTTTCCTGATCATTCAACGGGGACTTTACAAGTTAACTGCTTGTTGTGTTGATGCTTGTTTAATGCTATAAATTCTTTTCATGTTGCCTACATTTTCCATGTTGCTGATTATAACTAACTCCTAATCAAAACGAAGACAAAGACTTAATTTTTTGCCCCTATGTAATACATAAACCTACCATTAATGCTTACCTTCCCAACTAATTCATTTGAAAGATTCCACTGTGTTTGGGAAACTGGTCTACAGGATGGTGACGGGACGCTACCTGAAGATGTTCACAATAAAAACACTCATTAAAAGTACAAACATTAAAGCATACAGGTTTTACATTTTATACATTTCATACAGGTTTTACATTTTATATTTTATAAGTGTATGCCAAACGCAAAAATGTACATAGTACATGAAATGTAAAGTAAAGCCAGACCAAACATGAGCCTGACCACAAAATCTTAACCACATGGCAATATTTATAACAATAACCAACAAAACATAGTAAGGGTAAAAATGATAAATGTTTCTTTTATGCCAAAAATCATTAGGATATTAAGTAAAGATCATGTTGCATTAATATATTTAGTTAATTTTCTACCCCAAGTACATCAAAACCTGTCTTGTTTAGTAATATGCATTGCTAAGAACTTCATTTGGTCAACTTTAAAGGTGATTTTCTTCATATTATTTATATTTTTGCAACCCAAGATTTCAAGTAGTTGCCAAATATTCTCATATTCTAACAAACAGCTTATATATTCAGCTTATGATGCATAAATCTCAATTTCAGAATTGTGGTTTTGTTGTCCAGGCTCATTCTGGAAGACTTTTGATTAAAGAAGAAAGACAAGGAAAACGAACTTCGCATTATTAATTATTCACGAACAGAACATCATAACAGCATTTCTTGGTATTTGAACCGCTTTAGGGTTAGGGTTAGACAAAAATACTGTCTACGTAGGCGACACACTCGACTCTGAAATACATGTTTGTTTATTGCAGAAAGAAATACAGTTATTATAGCATCTACACGGTTTGAAAAATGTTCTACCTGTTGCATTTGAGGACGAAACGGTACTGAGGCTGAAGGAAATGCCAGAGACGTTTCCAACCAGAAAGGATGATATTCCCGGACCAGATGCCAGAATAAACGCAGGCTGAAACACTGAAATAATCATACATTCATATAAGTTAACTTACTCCGTATTGACTGCATTTATTCATGTAACTTAACTTATATATGTGCTGTGGCGTCTAGAACATAAGGGTTTGTTTTAATTCTTTGTTTGTACATGATTCATTAAGATGTATTTCTTAAGTGTACGTTAAAGCCGTGTTTCTCCATGGCAACAAGATGTTTGCTAGCAGATACGTTATCCAGCTAGCTAACTTAGTTGCACGCGGACTGTCTGACTGATATTTCATTCTCTCAAAGCTCACTTACCGACATTACATACAGCGCCGTCATTTAAGAGCAAAATAATTATACTTATTAACAGAAATACGCCGTAAGATGATGATAATCGTGCCATAATGTGGCGTTGGTAAGAGGAATGCTCTTCTTCGTGTTGACGCGTCGGAGCTGCACGGACTCATTAGCGCCACTCAGTGGCGGTTAGCGCTGCGCCGGTGACCCCAAGCAGGGCTCGCTGCAGACCACGACATCCAGGGGGCGTTGTGGTGGAGATGGGTAAGTTTATGAGTGGAAATGGCACGCCCCCTGGATGTTGAGTTTAGGATAAGTCTGCAATCATTGGAATTCACTTTTATGGACCCAATAAGAAGTTCCCTTTCCCTCACATTTGTGTGTTTCTGACCTAGATGTTCATTTTGAGGCAAGATTGTGCACAAAAATGGAAATTGATTAATTAAGATACTATGAAAATAATACTATTAATTCCATTTTCGATTTTTGAAGAGATTATGGTGATTATGCTTCACTGTAAAAAAACCCAAAAAGGTAAAAATAAACATTATCATGTGTTTATAGATTCATCAGGGCTATAAAGTCAGGACTTCATATAAAAAATACAATCACACCAATATTTGTTGTCAACCAGTTTATTCACTTCAAGATGATGATATCAAAATAGAAAAAATTAGTAATTTGTTCACACAATAGCAACTACAGAAACGATTAGAGTGTTTTAATAATTTAGACTGAAAATGCTGAAAGAAGAAGAACCTAAATGTGTTACATAAACCGAAGAGAGTTAAGTCACAACGACTGCATCAGCTGCCAGTATATATGCATGTGTATATGTGTTCACTCAAAAAGGCGCATTCCTCAGGGCATGACAGCGTTTCTCCTGAAATCAAAGAACACAGAGAAAACCATTAGTTAAAACCTGCTTATGAAGGCATGTGACACTTTTATTTTCTTCTAATGGTATTTATTTAAATGGTTTGATATATAGATTTGCTGCACATAATGTGTGCAGCCTGCAGTCCTCATTGTTAGTGGTCTGCTTAAAGCTTTGCCGTAGGAGGATGTTTTGGCTTGTGGTTTCACAGCTGAATAGTTTGTGGTTTTGTATGAGTAAGACTACAACATCCAAATCTACTATATATATAAACAATGGCATGAGTCAGATGAAAACCAGAAAAGAGAAAGTGACCTGCTGCAGGGCTCGTGCAATAACAATGACGAACACTTGTTACAAGGAGCTTTATGTCATCAGATACTTCAGAAGATGACTAAGAAAACAAAACTGTAAAGCTGTGATGAATCTGCAGTGAATTACATACAAGGAACTTGGTTTGTTTGCACTTCTTGCGCCTGTTGTCCAGAAACTCGATCGTGTCTTTAACCCAATCCTCATTCACTTCAGGTGGAGCACAAAGACTCAAAAATTTCCTTGTTACGAATCTGAAAGAGAGTAGATTTTTGCACATTATTGCATATGTGATTAGAACAGTAGACAATTGGAGCATTGTATGTTCAGGACAGTGGAATTCCCCATAGGCTCTTTCACATCTGCTTTGTTTGAAAATGCACAAGACTTCCACACATGAGCCAGAACAGTAGTTACCTTCAAGAATATACTTACACAACAGCATCTCGGGGGCAGCCTTCACCTTTGATTTGCTTCCGGTAAGTGAGGAGGACCTGTTTAGGGATGGGTTTGTGACTAACCGTCAGGCAGCAGTCCATTGCTAAGTCTGCCTGAGCATCTGAGAGAGATACAAAATAGGAATTTTAAAAAAAGGATAAGAGACAAGAGATGGAAGTACAGGGAAATGGCCTCTAGAGAAGTCTGAAAACATCTGTAAGTAAGGCAAAAAAAATTGTTTTGGCATTAAACATTGATTTTGAATAATGCTATACTTATATAGTTTGCAGTAACTGAAACATATGTGCAATGCATAAAAATATTTATTAAAATATATAATATATATTAAAAAATACATAAAAAAATGTTCAAATAAAAAAAAATGTTGAATGAAATGTAATTAATATTTTGGATATTATATAGGACTTCTCAAACTTATTTAAAAAATATATATATAATAGATTATTTATATATTTAATAGATTATTATATATTTAAGTTTTTAATGTATAAATAAAAAATACATGTGTCATATGTATAAACAAAACAATGTATATGGTATAAATGTATGTATAAAAAATTATAAAAATATACATAAATAAATAAACTGATCTGTTGGGATGACTCAAAGTTTTAATCTTTTCATATGTGTGTGTGTTTATGTAAAATTATGTATAAACTGACTGATCACTGTTAGGATTACTCCGTTTCAATTGTTTTAGATGATTTCATTTTAGTTCCTCTGAAAAGTATTTAAAGATTACTAGAATTGTTGAGCTGCGTGACACATCTGTGTCGCACATAAATGTACAAATAGATCACATACAGATTAAACGGATGAAGGAAGAGAACATGACTTGCCTGTCGGATTGCTGTAGAGAACGAGCGCCAGGGCACAGAGAATCAAACTCAGTGCAGACACGAGTGCTGAAGCCATGGTAACCGCTGCAGGAGATGAGATGACACGAGATGGTGAAGCAAGTTTGGAGGATCTTTGTCTCTTCTCCGACGCTCCATCGCTCCCCTGCTTTATAGGACAACCTTGAGTTTCACTTTTACAAAGATGTTCCCTCCCAAAAACAAATGTCAGGGCAGCATGGGTTGTGACCTGGACAAAAGGGGTTTTTTTTTTTGGATTGCAGAATTTACAGCACAATGCATCACATTCTGTCTTCCTTGCTCTCTTTTCCTCCTTCTCTGCTTGAACACACATAGAAACTCACACAGACTCTCACTCTCAAAGGACACCAGACTGGCAAATGTTTTCGATATGACTGAAGGAAAACGTTTGACCGGCTTTAGATACTGATCATCGTCAGTACAGCTGGGAATTCCAGTAGGTATAAAAAATGTTGCATAACTACTCTTAATGTTTATTTAGTGTCACAAAGTTAATCATTATTGGTTTGTGTGTGTGATTGGAAAGCACACAGTGAATTCTGTTTATTGTGCAGGTTTGAAAGTAGAAGCAGAAGTTTATAAGTTCTGGTTGATGTCTTTAATAACACATTGACTCAATGGCTGAATATTACTGTAATCCGAGTTATTTCATGAAAAGCTTAGATGTGTAGCACAAAGAAATCTAGACCAAATCTAAAAATACTGTGGGTGTAAACATGCCTTCATGTGCGGCACTGTCATTGTGTGTTTGAATAGGACAGGAAAGTCCCTGCGATTTCAGGTGGCATGTAGTCTTATTATGTGTGCCGATCATCAGGGATCTTCATCACACAAGCGGGTTAACATCACAAACATCTGACCGTGACATCAATCTTGTGTATAAACATTCAGTATCGTAATTACTTGCCATGTGAAAATTTACAAACATCCTCTAAATCTGACATTTACAGGAATCTTCAAAATTGTAATTATCTGAAAGTTTGGAGTCAGTACAGTTTGTTTTAAAGAAATTGGCCATCATTTTTTGTTTTTAAATAAATGTTGTTCTTTTACGCTTTTAAAGAAATGTTTCAACGTTTATATGAAATATTGGTAACACTTTACAATAAGGTGTCATTTGTTAACATTGGTTAATGTGTTAACTAACATGAACAATGCATTTATTACGCTATTTATTAATCTGTTATTAATACAGTTGCTCATCATTTATTCAGGTTAGTTCGCAGTGCATTATCTAATGTTAACGAACACAACTTGTGATTTTAATAATGCATTAGTAAATCCTTAATTACCATTAACTAAGACTAATAAGTGCTGTAGAAGTATGTTCATTCTTAGTTCAAGTTAACTGATGTTGTTAACTAGTGAACTTTATTGTAAAGAGTTACTAAAATATCAAGTCACACAACCTGTCGGGCTTTATTCTGTGATAACAACCTGCTTGTCTGTACATTATCCCTTACACAAATGCTTATTTTATCTTTTAGAGCTTTTACTGTATTTTACTGTATTATAGGGCATATTACTGTAAACATCCATTGTTTGTGTTTAATGCCTCTCCAGCTTCTGTGGCTGTTTTCACAGCGAGAAATTGTATAGCTTATTATTATTTAACCCTTATTATTTATTTTTGCTAAAAAAAAAGTAAACTTAACTCTTAACTCTCCATAATTGTGAAGTACTGATGAATGATGAAATAATTGCAGTGCACAGGAGATTTAACAAAATGAATTTATTTGAAAATCATTCTAAGAAAGAATTCCAGTCACATAAAGTATGCTACATACTTTAACAGGTGTTCTAAAAATACATGCACGGCTTACAGGATAATTCACGCAAATGTATGAGACTCATAACTGATACAATAAAACAATACAATCAGACATAAAAAAATAGCATATCTGCTTTTAATCATCCACAAAGTCTGACCACCACGCATTCCCCAGACATGCATGGCTTCCAAAGTACTTTGCAAATAACTTTTAAAAACCACTGTGGCAGTTCATGATTAATAGTAGTCATTTCCTGTAGTGTTTTTTAGTGCAGTTAACATCATCATGCTCAGCCCCCATCTGTGAAACAGGAAAATGAAACCAGGTTTTTATTTCACGTTCATCATCTGGATCCAGAAAATGGTTTCAAGGAAGAAGAACTGCACAACTTCTGCTAAACGTCTGATTTAGTTTGAAGATGAACTAACAAGAGCAGAACTAAGAAGAGGGGAATTTTTTTTTTAGCACCTGTGTTCCTACTGAGAAGATGTCTTCTTCTTCTCCAAGTGTTTGATGAGCTTGGAAATCCAGGAGTTTTTCTCTGGTGGAGCACACAGTTTCTTGTTCTTTTTTGTGATGAATCTATAGGAACAGAAAGAAGGAAACATGCATTGATATAACCCTAATTTAGAATCAGTTAAGCTTCCTAAAGGCGGTTGCCATGAAGTGAGCAGTTCTTAAAATAACCCATACGTTTTATTAATCTAAGAACATGTGTCTAGTATAAAGAAGCGTTTGCATTTTAATGGATGTCAAAGGTTCTTCATGGAACCATAAATGCTAATAAAGAAGCTGAACGGGCACTTACACAGTGGCTGTAATAGCACAACCACTCTCTGTGGTTTGGTGAAAGTAGGATGCAACAATCTGCATTGGAATGCGAGTGTCCTTGGTGGTCAGACAGCAGTCCACAGCTGTGTCTGAAAAAGCTGAGAATGAAAAGATGGCATTAGAAACGCTTTTGACAGGAAACCCCTCCATATGCATTTGACCCCGTGCAAGAACAAAACTTGGCTTGTTTCTGAAACTTTCTCAGCTTACGGGAACTTGCTCCTACAGTTACTACAACTATAGAACAGCAAGCCAGCATAGAAAAAGCATAAGCTTTAAAAAAAAACTAAGTAATCATGGGCTGCAGCCAGAATTGTTTCAGTTTGAAATCCTGCTTCTGAGAAGCTGCAGAATGTCTTCCATGAAATAGGCGCTCTATAGTTTCTTACCTTCAGTGTTGCTCCAGAGGGCTGCAGCAAAGAGCAGGAGAGTTACTGTTGCGGTTTGCATTCTTGTCTTTGTGTTTAGTCGCCACAAGATCATCAGACAATTGTGCACAGGTGTGATATGCAGGTATCAGGTGCAGGTATTTATACACCAAAAAAAGAGCAAACTTTTACTTTCAAGCCAAGAGTTACCGTACTTGCTCCTCCCCATCTTGTAATTGCATCAGTTTCACTTCTTTTTATCATTCCCACATTCCTTCTCTCCTCTATTCCCGTAGAATTGTCTGCAAGGGTTCATGACCTGATCACTTATTTAGCGGCTGGTAAACAACCGGACACACATGAGTCCAGAAAGATTTATGGTTTTTCTTTACAGGGTTGCATAATGGTTTGATGCTCACAACTTTCATTTTCACTGAAGAAACTATCAAAATGATATTATCTCTAGATTACAACATTTTTTTATTAGCAGCATTTAAATAATGTGCATGTGAATTAATATTATAGATTGCATTTCCTGCATATCTACTCCCAGATTTTCAGTGGCCTCACTGTATTTCAATTTAGCATACTATTAAAATTCAAACCCAATTGGAAATGCTTTTTCCCAAATTTGTGTACGATTTCTTTAGCGGAGACAGAAATTATGCACATAATCTAGATCTTTCCAAACTTTCCTGTTCAACAAAAGCCTGTTTGAAATGTGATCCAAACGAGTCATTATCCTAATAATGAATAGTTTGAGTGTCTTTTGATATTAGAGAGCTTGGAACGGATCCAAGGGTGTGTGCTATTCCGTGAAGCAACAACGCCAAAAGCATCGCTATTGTGAAAAGACTAAGGGGAAATGTGCAATTACAATTCAACACTGACCTGAGCTCAACTGCTAAATGAAAAGGTTTGGTATTATTTTTATTTGCTTAATATTCAAAAGGACTGCCCTCCACCCATATATGTGCTAAGTTTCGTTTTTTAAAAAGCACAACTTGGCGCAACTTACTGCTCTGATTTACCGTAGCTTACCAAAAACAACATAGTCTATTCATGCCAATAAACATATTCATGTCAGAATGAACAAATAAATGCAACCCTCCCAAAAATGCAGTGATGTGGCTGCACCATAATATTAAAAATGTCGTTAAAAACTTTAGAATGGATAACATTTCTTAACTATTAACTACAATTTTCCCCCAATAAAATGTTAATTTGCTGCTTATTAATAGTTAGTGGGGTACTTCTTAAGTTTAGGTATTGGGTAGGATTAGGGATGTACAATAAGGCATTAAAAGGTGGTTAATTACCAATAATAAATGGCTAATATTTCTCTTAGAAACTTGTGATGATCCTATTTACACTGTATTTGCAGCATATTATAAACACACCACAGCTGTTAAAAGGGGTGCCCATTTTCCACAAGTTGATATGATTCTTTAGGGTTTTAAAGTTACATAGTCTTGTTAAAATTTCTCATCGGTAGTGTGCAATACACCTTTTTACCCTGTCAAAAACAGCTCTTAACAGGCAGTTTTGTGGAATTCTCCTTTAAATTTTAATGAGCTCCTGCTGAGCAGATCTTTCAGAGACTGTTTACTTTGGCTGCATTCATCGTGAAACTTGCTAATTAGACTTAGCACATTATTAGGAAAGAGAGTAACAAAGCTTCATTAAAAAACCTTGTACTCATTTCTTCTGTAGGTGAAGCTGTGACGAATGATTGGCGTGCAAGCATAGATGGCAGATGCATTCAGAACCAAACATAAGACGTTGGAAGTAAATGACAACTGCTATGTTCATTATTACATCCAACAACAAAATCCAAAAGTCATTCTTGTCTACATCTTGAACTGGTGACAGTTCACTCAGGGCAGGTATGAGGCAAGACACCAGTCCAGTCTGTGCTGAAACACTACTGTCAATCAAACTATCGTGGGAGGGACCTGTCCGCGTGCCGTCACACAGACGCGCATCTGTGATCGCCTCGATTTGAGGAAGGGGTAAAAAAAAAAACACTGAGTAGACATTTAGCACTATAGGGTGGTTGTATACACACACTGCCAACACACATTTTAGTTCAAACAACTTGTAAAAGTGCATGTAGCATTATATAAACCCTTTCAGAAACGTTTGACTTTGAATGTGGAGTGATTAATCACGATAAAACACCTGGTTTCTTTAAAGATCTGAAGGCACCTACCACAGTGATGCTGGTACTGATGAGCTGTTTCACTGTGAAAAGCCAAATGAGTAGGAGAGAATATTGCAGAATGGAAAGTTGTTATCTAAAGAGGAACCATCGGATGTTATTTTTCAACAAATACAAAAATGCTCCTACCCTAAGATAAAAAAAAGTGCACCAGGCTCGTGTTTTGGTTTGGTCAGAGTCCAGATTTGAACCTTATAAAGAACATTTTGTCTCACTGGCAGACATTTATGTGGGAAAAATTCCCCCTTTCCCCCCACATCCGCTTTGAAAATTAAATGCAATATAAACATGTCGTATAAACATTCTTAACAGTATATTTGTAGTTATTATTGAGAAATCCTAATACTAATTCAAGTTAAAAGCATTTTTATTATGATCAATGAGTTATGTGCAATCACAGCAAGAAAATAAATATCTATCTCAGGGGTGTGCAGTACAGACAAAACCGAATAACATTTCTAGTAATCTTTTATTTATTTAATTATTTTATGTATTTATTTTTTGCATGTGAAGTGGCATTCTGATGTGTTTAGCCTGCAAAGTTTAATGCAAGACATGCATTTAACCTGCAGTTACAAATACGTAAATGTTTTGATATTTGAATCCTAATAATTTGAATACTTTGAATATTTGAACTTATTTAAAAAATGTATACTTTAAATGTAAAATTAAAAACCACCAGTAGGTGGCAGGAAAGTCGCTGTTGTTAAATGAGTCATTGCGACTGAACCAAATGATTTAAAACAGTTGATTCAGTTATAAATATTACACTGTCATGTTGCTCAGACATGGTGGTGGTGGTGGAATAGTGCAAAAATACGCACTATTGATAAGTCTATTGATAACTTTTTTATTGAACTGTTGTATAAAACCAATATTACATTTGTGACTTTTGCAGTCAAAATGACACTCTTCGTGTGATATTGGTATATGAAAATATAAAAATATTTTATGCCTCTGTGCCAGAAAGACCCACTCAAGACTCTAGTCTATTTAATAACGTTGAATGGTTGATAGTGTCGAAAGCAGTTGATAAGTTTAAAAGAACAAGGACCACAGAATCCTCTGTATCAGTGTATCAGGGTTGGGCGATGTTGACCAATTTGGCATTGTAAGATGTCTAATGTGAAACATTGCGATGGACGATGATATCGTCGTCACAGGTGGCGGTTGGGAGAGTGTTTAGTTGTAACTAAAACACAAAGCCCCGCCCCACGACTGATAAACCGACCAGGTGTGAGAGGATCGAGAACAGGAATGACCTGCGAGTACTTGAATTGCTCATTGATGACATATCGAGCGCGTGCAAGTGTTTGAAATGAGCTCGCGGACCCGTTTCTTCTCATGTACATCTGTTTTCCTCTTGCGGAAATGATTTACCACGCTCGCCAGCATCAGTGGTGCGCTCGCTTATTAATGGCATAGATTCACCGCCATAGATTAAGTGTATTTTTTGCGAGCTTGGTGCTGCTGCCGATGGTATCGTCTGTCGGCCCAACCCTAGTATCAGTGGCTAAAAAGATGTCTTAAAACCAGATTGAAAGTGCTCAAACACTTTTTCTTAAAGCAAGAAAAGATTTAAATTGGAAAATCACGATATTTCCAAAACCTTTAGGGTTAGAAATGGTAGAACAGAGATAGGGCGATAGTTTTCTAGAACAGACAAATCGAGTGAAGGCTTCTTGAGGAGAGGAGTAACAGTAGCCACTTTCAAATTAGCAAGAACCACACCTGTTGAGAGGCATTTATTAAAAAAGGATACTAGGCCCAAGCCAACCGAATCAGTAATTTGTATTAAAAATCTAAGATGGATAGCATCATATGGAGAAGAGGAAGGTTTCAATTTAGCAATAGTGTCTTTCAGTGACTGGCAGGGGAGCAGGCTGCTTGGTAGAGAAGATATAAGCTCCCAGACCAGGTTTACTTACTTTGTCTTTAAAAAACCTTGAGAAGCTTTCACAAAGAGCGACAGAAGCAACTGACACAGTGTTTACCAGGGGATTAGTCTCAGCCTCAGACGTCACGCCCACGGAACGATGGCTAAACATCTTATGCATATGGTACGCTTAACTGGAAACCCTTCAGGAATGTCAAAGTCATCAAATGATTGGTTGAATTTTATCGGATTTTCAGGGGATGCGAGTGTTGCGTTTATTTTCGGTCCGCCTCAAAGGTATGCGATCCAATTTTACTATTTGTGCGTCCCCTCCTATCTATTTTGAAAGATCAAGTTAAGTACCTAACTGAGAAGGGGATATCAGCCGCGTTTGCTAGCAAACATGAAACAACAGACGCTGACATCGCAGCTGGCTGATTCAGTATTGTGTTTGGTTCTCCAGAATTGCTTGTGGGTGTAAAAAAGTGGAGAGATATGCGTCAAACACATTTTTATCGAGAGCGTCTCATCTGTATTTTTTATGCTGATTGACTTGTTGCACGCCGTTCTGTTGTTGTGGGGACATTTCCACACCCCGAAACGTGATGCTGAACGAAACAAATTGTGCTTGGTTGTTTCACATGTTGGTCAAATGGTCTTATGGGCGGGCCTTGACCAAAGAAAGCGGCTATCAATTCCAGATCTTCAGCCATCAGTCTGGAGGTCTGGCTACGTGAGACTACCAGGGGATTGACAACAGAGTTAATTACAAAAACAAACCTTAAGTCTAGACTGATTGTGCAAAATTAAATTTGAAAAATAGGAGCCTAGCTGATTTGGCAGCTCTCTGATAAGACGATAAACCGTCTTTGAACAGCTGTAGAGAAATGTGTAAATTGAAAACTTTCGCTCAGCCTTTCTACAAGTCTGCCTTAGTAGCCGAGTCTCAGCAGAATGCCACACTTCAGATTTAGGTTTGAGCTTAAGAGGCTTCAAAGGGGCAGTTTCATCCATTACATCAAGCCAGGCATTTTGTAACAGACTGAGATGTTTGTCCGCATCCAAGTCTGATAACGAAGAGTCCAAAAGTAGATGAGAACAAAACTGACTGTAAAATTGACACTAAACTGAGGCGAATATAGAATTTAGAAGAAGCAGGAGGAAGGCTAAGAAGACACGTGGAAAATAAAACAGGCTTCAAAGCTGGTATAAATATCCGAAGAGATAGAGGAACACAGCGCACTGTGAGACACTGCCCACCCTCTATGCCAGGGGTTCCCAAACTTTTCAGCTCGCGATCCCCAAAATAACCGTGCCAGTGACTCGTGACCCCCACTACCCTAAGAAGTGGTTAAAATATACAAATGTTGTGCACAATGGTGCACATGGGTCGATATTAACCATTGTTTCTTTTCAACAAAAATAATATCCTAAGCATAAAGAGATGAAAATTACCTACTCGTTATGTGCAGATGTCGAAAGTGTCGACGCTTTTGATTAATCTGTCGTAATCACCTTAGGGGTCGCGATCAAACGGATAGATATTTGAAAGGCTGATGGCTTTTGCATGTTTGTTTGTTACTATGTAACTATAAATGTAACTATTAACAACTATTTTTTATCTTTTGTTATAGATAAAATGTTATTTTTAATAGTTAAAAAAAAAAAATTGATTTCTTGGAAATCCCCTCGTGACCCCCCCCTCAAAGTCTCACGACCCCCACTTTGGGAACCACTGCTCTATGCTATACGATCAATTTCACCATATAGTTTTTCTGTACCATTTTAAACAATTGCTATTGAAAAAGTAAAAAGTATGGATCTGATAAAGCTAAATTGTGACCTTTGCACTGACAGGTCACATTTTTGACCCAGTATTCTAGAGCACAAATGTGGGAACATAGTTAAAAAGACCCCATTCACGAAACACTAGAAGAAAACATTTTGGTGCATGGTTCACGAATCCAAAAGATTTTAGATACAAACTATTTACACAGAAATCCATTCCACTCATGTTTCAGAAAAGATATCAACAGATGTTACTTTATTTTATCTGGGGGGGAAACGAATTTGAATTATTTCTGAATATAAGATAAGACAAGATAAGATATGATGTTTTGATTGACCATCAGCAATCATGCAAAAAAAATGCAGTCTCATCGCAGGTAAAGGTGTGTGATCTTCCTGAAAGCTCTGCAAAACATTCTCAAGGCATTAACCCAAAAATGAACAAACATGTTTGCAATTATAACTGCAAAGAATAATAAAAAGTACTTTCTCTAGGAGGAAAAGACCCTCGGTGGTTTCTCAGCTTCACAATATTGAGGAAGTGGCAAAATTTCCAGTAATCATAGAGCAATAAAGCCAACAATGACCACTCACAAACCACTGAGGCTGACAAAAAAACCCTATATCTGTATTTTGCTGAGAAAGCCTTGAACTTCAAGTATGAAATAATGATTTAAAAGTGACTTTAAAAAGCAGGAAGAAAGAGGGTGTTGAATAAAACTAATTTAGTGGGTGCAATATAAAAATACTTTTTAAAAGCTTTGATGCGTTCCAGAGACATACAAGCTAACGCCACACTGTTTTGAGGACGTTACAGCAGATGTTTAATGCTTGAAAACGCCAAATCTTTTTAGTGCGGTAATAAACCCGTACATTTAAACTCAATCAATAACAAGAGACTTCTCTTAATAATATCAATTTTTAAATCTGATGTTAGTCAACAGTTTGTCAACAATTCAATGCCTTTCTTTGAATTTGATACTAAGGTCTCTGACCTACTTTATACACTGGTGCTCCAAGGCTCATCTTTAAGATTTTAAGCAGTAGGAGTAATAATTGACCTAGTTACAAGCCCAAAACTGCATGAAGCAGGTCATTACTGCAAGGAAGTAAAAATACAGCTATTGTTTTTGAAATTTAGGTTAGATCTTATGCTTCAACCCTATATTTTGACAGTTCTTTTATTTGCAATCGTATACCTGTCTTTACGTGTTCATCCTGTTGAATGACTCCTTCAAGTTAAAGACTCTCACTAAAGTGACTCATCTTGAAACATAAAGCAAAATTAGTCAAGGTTTTGAATGCTAAACTCTGCAAAAGTGGAAACAAGACAGTTAGTGTTTCCCATCTGCAACAGCCCATCTTCACCTGAAATTGCTGGAGGGGAAGCAAGTCTGATCAAGTCGTTTTCGTCACGTGGTTTACGGGAAGCCCACTTTATATCTGTCCTTGGTCTGGGAAGCGCATTGGCAATGAAGTATGGGCTCCAGTGCCGAGAAGGGAATAAACAAATAAACAAACCAGCCCACACAAACAAAACCACAAATTAACACCGCATCTTTGCGTGCACAAAAACACAAATAACTCTTGAGGTACAATCTCCTTGCACACTTCCTTGTGTAGATCATTTCAGCTCTATGCTCATTTTCACTTACAGCGTATTTGACGTGCAAAAACGAACCGAATGAAGTCTTTCGATAACACTACATCAATTGTAGATCTTCTGCACTGAATGGGTGCCATCAGATTGAGAGTCCAAACTGCTGATAAAAATAGCACTATAATACACAAGTAATCCACACCACTCCAGTCCATCGATTAACATCATGTGAAGTCAGAATTGGTCAGTTTTAAAGAAACTGTGCTGGTTTAAGCTGGTCTTTTTGCTGGTTTATGCTGGTAAAGGTCCAGCATAAACCAGCAAAGGACCAGATTGAATCAGCATCAAAACCAGCATATGCTTTTTTTTCAGCAGGGTTGTCATTGATGTATTAAAGCCCTACTATCTTAAATTGTCTATAGTGGTTTTCTGGTCTTGGCTAGTCTCCCAGCCTAGTCAAACTGGACTGTTGAATGATTTTGAACACGATGAGACCGGGGTCATCGTTTATGTCCCAAGTAATTCTTCTTTTTCTTCTGTTTTGTGGCGGTTTGGCAAGCCTACGTAAAAGGTGCCAAATAATTTTAATTGCTCTCAAATTGAACTACACTCTCTCCAGCGCCACTTCGCATTATTCCTAACTCTGGAGTGACATCGCGTGGTCAATAAAGTAGTGCGCAACTAGAAATCCGGAAAACGCACTTCCTTGTCAAGGACGTTCATTGCATGTTCCATGTCTTTCCCAGACCCACCTACACTCCGAAGTTTACTGTTACCGTTATATGTATTCGTTCATTTAGTTTTCCAGAAGTAAATAATAAAGACTGACTAAATTATGGCTCGTTTGGAAACGGGGCAATCAATTCCATTCACAGTGTAATAAATGGCATTTTTGTTTCGTTTTGTAATGGAAAGTACCCACGGGTGCTGACCTGAGATCATTGTATGCGCTCGCTTCTCGTCTGTTCTGTGGGTTGTGCGCGAAAAGTAAATCTGATCCCAGATCACCCGAAGTTTTAAAAACGCAGACGAGCTCACGGTTCCATAGCAGCGCCGCGCGGTGCATTCTGGGAGTAGTTGAAAGATTCAAGATGGCGGCGAGCAGGAGACTACACAAGGTAGACGTCTAAACCTTATACTTTTTATATCGCAAATAAAGAAAAAACACGTACGACGACGCGATGGGGGTTTAAACATAAAGTTTAGCTCGCAGAAAAGACGATTTGATCGTCCATTGGAGCTTGATCGGCGTTGGTACGAGCGGTTCTCTCACTCGATGACTCGGCTCGCTTCGCGTTTCCAAACATGAAGGAGGAAAAGCGCCGGTGGAGGCCGCGGGACTCTAGAACAGGGTTTTGGGGTCGAGATCGGGGAGATAGAGGGTCAAACGACATGTTTGAGTTCGGTGTTTTGTGAAGTCCTTTCATTCATTGACAGCGAGTAAATGACATGAATGTAACGTTAACGCAAAGGAGTCCAAAGCGATGAGTTCCGTCACAGCGGATTCGGTTGATTCAAACAAATCCGAATCTCCCGAATACAATAACTACACATTAGTCGACCGATTTAAGAACCAACATGTGTTTCAACCGATTAATGTGGTCTTAACTCCGCGGCGGTGACGTTAGACGTGACTCATAGGCTCCGAACCGTTACGCATAAGCCGAAATCGTCGCCCTTTTTACGTTTTAAGCTTGAAATCACTCAAATAATTGAAATGCTGCTTAAATAAGTCGGTTAGTTAGTCCCAGGTGGTTAGCTGTAGTAACGCCCTTAATAAAAAACGAAACTGTAAGCGTTCACAACAAGCTTTCGCTTTATAAACTTCCGTCTTGCCGAAATCACTCCATTCACAGCTCGTGAGTGACTAACGTTATAGTTTTAGTCACTATAGTAATCTTTTTTTCAAGTTAGCCTCTCTGAGTTGACGTTTACTTAATGTTTTGGGTGTTTGTGTACAGTTAGTGGACTTATTGTATATCACTGTGACACTAACGGAGTTTACTTCCTTGTTAGATAAGAATGGCTGTAAATGTCAATCAGCTCCCAGTGGCAATAGAAAGAAATGGGCGATCCTTACAAGGCGCTAAAACATACCCTTTTACTATAGTACCTTTAGTATAGTATTTAGGACTTGCTACATTATATTAGAATTTTGATCATAAATTCAGAGAGAAACTTAAAAAGTGTATTTTTACCTAATTTATCTACAGAATTCAAACCGTTCCAAAATAAAAAATGAGTTGCAGATTGAATAGTGGAGATAATGCATGTTGGAGCAATGGTTATTGGATATCAAGCTGCATGCACTTCAACTGTTTAAGGTGTGGTTTGTTGTTGTTTTAATGCACAGGCACTTGTACTTCAGGTCAGTTATTTACATTAAGCTGCTGGGGAAGGGGTCATTTCTCCTACTCGTTAGGTCAAGATCTGACTCCTATTACATTTGGGAATGATATCCATGATAAAGATACATAGAAGGTTTTGGCTAATCAAGTTGTTTGCACTTATCTCATTATTGGCAATTGTGCTATTAGGGAAGACGGCATAAGCTAAATAAAGTGTTCGTTTGACAAGCAGAAGTTGCGAACCCACAAAAATAGTGTCTAACACATCCTTCTTTCCAACCCTTTTTATCAGGAGCTTGAAGAAATCCGCAAATCTGGGATGAAAAACTTCCGTAACATTCAAGTCGATGAATCAAACATATTGACATGGCAAGGTCTCATTGTTCCAGTAAGTGTTTAGTAAATGCTCGTGTGTCTTTCATGAATTGTTGACGTGTTACATGTGTAAGTTGTGACTGCTTTGGGACAGAGATGCCCAAACCTGCAGGACGAAGTTGGCATGTGGTGATCTTTTTATAATTTGCAAATACAGAGAATAGAAGTGAATAAGATTTTTGTTTGTTTTAATATACTGTTGTTGAATGTAAAGCAACACTTACTTAAAGGTGATTGCTTTTATTCGTATTTGATTTTTGGCACTTGTAGTAAAAAGCTTGGGCACCTCTGTACAAAACATTGGTTTACCTTTAAATATATATATATATTGCACGTTTTAGAGCTATACAGTATCCGTGTATTTCATAATGCAATCAATATCTGATCTCATTCTCACACATTCATGCTTCGGTCCTGTTCTCAATATCGATTTGTTTTGTAACCGTATACATTATAGAGCTCATTTACCTTACTCTCCCACAGGACAACCCTCCATACGACAAAGGGGCGTTCAGGATCGAGATCATCTTCCCTGCAGAATACCCTTTCAAACCACCCAAGATCACGTTCAAAACGAAGATCTACCACCCCAACATTGACGAGAAGGGACAGGTCTGCCTGCCTGTCATTAGTGCGGAGAACTGGAAACCAGCCACCAAAACTGACCAAGGTGAGATGTGCTGCAGTTGTCGCAGTACTCCTGAAAGTGCCACATGAGTCAGAGTGCTAAAGCTTGGTTGATCCTGGCACATTAACACTCTCGGTCTTGTCGTAACTTATATATTATATAGAAACCATGATAATAGAAAGCTTTGTGATGCTGTTTGTGTTTGCTATCCATCTGTTTGTGTAGTAGGCAACACCCTTTCAACTCATTAATCAAAGTCTTGTTTGGGTAGTTAATCTTTTTTTTTTTTTTTTTTTTTGTAAAGATAAAAGCCATTTAGTTACGCCCCTTACCATAACGTGAAGCCGCGACCCAGCACTATGACACAAAAACAAGAAAATGCATTACAAACAAGGCTTTTTTTTTTAAATGACTGATTATAATGACATAACACCATGTCTGCATTTGTGATCGGAGCACCCCTGCTCTGCATACGCACGCTTCCGTCCGCGAGACGGAACAGAAACGCAGAAAGTGAAGTACACCCGGGCTGACGCGCATCTGGCCGCTGCCCGCGCAAAACTGCATGTGACGTGCTGTGAGTGATTGCGTGTTATCTCAAGATCAGACGAGTTATGTCTCCTGTCCTTAAAGATATAATTGGCTGAATCGTATAAATGCTGGATTAGGTCGTGTGGGGATTTGCGATCTTTTAACGATTAAGTGTGCAGCTCTAGTTTGAATCGTAAGGAACAGGTTTTTTTAAATAAGAAAATGTAGCGTAACTTAAAAGTTGTGAGTCAGAAGCAGCAGACTTTCCTTGCAGAGTTGCTCCACTTTATAGTCTCCTGTGCACAGCCAGCATATGTTGCTCTGCAGGTTTTAGATTCAGTTCTCTGTAAATGTGCTGATGCACTGTAATATTTGTGTTGAACTGTTCTGGAACAGTGTTGTGAACACAATTTAGCACAAAGAAAGGAGTAGTTGCACGTTATGGAAATAACAAAAGTGGGGGCATGTTTAAACAGGCTGTTTTAGGGGCGTGTGGACAAGTCATAACTTTTATAAAGAACATCTATGGTTTTAATCTTTATTCTTCGCAAAATTAGGGATCTTATCTATGCATTAACAGCTTTTAACACTACAAAGAGAAAGAAAAACTTGAAATGGCTTCATATGACAGGTTATTAAAATTAACTGAAAGGCATTTGTTTTCTTGCAGCCAAGAAAATGTGTCTCAGTTGGCAGAAAATATTAAGCCACACAACATTGATAATTTCTACATTGATAATTAGAAATGAATCTTTGGATCATGTGACACTGAATACTAGTGTAATGGTGCTGAAAATTATGATTTTAATCACAATCATTAAAATGTAAATTTGTTAAAATAAAATTTAAAATGTAATAATATTGTGCAATTTTACTGTTTTTACCATTTTATGCTAGTCTTGCTGTTAGATAATGAAGCTTTTTACATCACCTGCAATCTTTAGGAGAATATTAAGTAGTCAATACATGGATAATTAACTAAAAACTCTTAAGAAACATCATAACTGGAAAAAAATAAGAAATTTTAGCTAGTTCCCAAGGAAACAATTTTTTTTTTTTCAGATGATTTAACTTGATGACAAGCACAAAACTTTATTATTTTTTATTAACTTTAACTTATTATTATTATTATAAAAACAAAAGGTATAAAATTAAAACAAATTAAAATCTACTAATAAAAAATATAATTGGATCTAATTGATAGAAAAATAACTTTGGAATGGAATTAAAAGACAAGGCTTATTATAGTTTACTAAAACTGAAACTAAAACCAAAATTAAAAAAGAAAATAATAATAATTCTTTGATGTAAAATATGCATACTTAAAATCTACAAAAAAACTTATTTCAGCTGGTTGCCAATGTTATAAAATAACTGCCGCTGTCAATCAAATAATAATCATGATTATCAAAATAAAAGTGTACTGTTTATTTATTATGTTTATATAAACACTTACACATGCATGTATATAAAAAAAATTTTTATATATTAAATACGTGTATATATATATGTGTGTGTGTGTGTATATATATATATATATATATATATATATACATAAAATATGAAATTAGGGTTGGGCGATGTTGACCAATTTGACATCGTACGATGTCTAATGTGAAACATCGCGATGGACGATGATATCGTCGTCACAGGTGGCAGTTGGGGGGGTGTTGAGTTGTAACTAAAACACTGAGCCCCGCCCCACGACTGACAAAAATAACAGTGTTCGTGCGAGCAGGTGTGAGAGGATCGAGCGCAGGAATGATCGCACGAGTGCTTGAATTGCGCACGGATGACATATCGAGCGCGTGCGAGGGTTTGGAATGAGCTCGCGAGCCCCGTTTCTTCTCATGTACATCTGTTTTCCTCTCGAGGAAATAATTTACCGCGCTCGCCAGCATCAGTGGTGCGCTCGCTTATTAATGGCATAGATTTGCCGCGATAGATTAAGTATTTTTCGAGCTTGGTGCTGCGGCGGGGCGGAGGATCGCGATGCCGGCTCAGCATCGTGATGTCTATCGACTCAACCCGATATGGAATTATTTTCTAAACATACACAGTATGAAAATTATGTAAACGGCACTAAAAATAACAAACTGAAATATAAACATTAATAAAAAAAATCTTTGTAGATGTATGCAAATGAAATTATAAGACTACAAAAAAAGGACAAAGGCACTTAACTGTAAATAAAATTTTTAAAAGAAATCTATTACAGTATCTTAGTAATACTTAAATAGCATTGATGAAGAGTATTGTATTAACTATAGTTATTATTTAAAGCGGAGTTCATTAGAATTGTTAGAAATAAAGAGTGAACGAAGGGTTAACTCATGATACATTTTTTGTTGTTGTAACCAATGCTGACATACATTCTTTTCCCTTTTCTTCCTCCAGTAATTCAGTCGCTCATTGCCCTGGTGAACGACCCACAGCCAGAACACCCTCTGAGGGCCGACCTAGCAGAAGAATACTCAAAAGACCGTAAAAAATTCTTTAAGAATGCAGAAGAGTTTACAAAGAAACACGGCGAAAAGCGGCCAGTGGACTAACAATACCAGACAAGTGTGTAGCCCCAGACCCCTCCTCCTCCTCTGATCCTCTTCCCCTCGCTCTACTACCCTCCTCCCGACACCCAAACGATATCCTCTCCCCTTCCCTCCCGCTTTCCCTCCTTCTCCTCTCCTTTCCACGTGTCACTCTAGTCGAGCTGGAGAAGTTCAGCGCAGCTGCAGCCTCCGTCTTGAAGCAAGACGCCGCAAGGACATCCGATCTGAGTTTCTGGTGTTAGCTTGAGGCCCTTACTAACTTTCTACTATGTTGTTTATTTTTCCTTTCTCAACTTTGAAAGCATCAAAATATTTGGTTAGAGGATAACTTAAGACAAAGAAGTTGGAAATTGTACAGGGCGTTTCAGTAACAAATGCTGTTTGACCCTTTTGTAATGAGAAAATGAATCATTGCATTATTACACAAAACTTTCAAAAATGACTTTTGGAAGTGACATTTCATTTAAAACAAAGACCGATTGTAATTTATCATGTACATTATTATTATTATTATTATTATTATTATTATGTTGTTGTTGTTCCCTCTTCTTATATTTGTGCTCTTTGATTTCCACAAAAACAAAAAAGGAGACCTAAAGGAGGAATGGCGGTTACACAGCTTCGGCGACCGATTATTTCAAATAACCTTTTTACTTTCACTGCACTTGTTGGGTTGCACGGTATGTCTAAGGAACAGTCTGCTTCCAGCCCTTTACCAAGCCTCGAATCGGCAAGACCACTGTAAAGTCAGTAACAAAAGGAGCCGATATTACTATGAAATACATTTTTGTTTCACAAATGAAAAAAGGAAGGATGAAAACAGTCCAGAGTTGCGTGAGTGAACGTAATTTTTCATGATGATCGCTAATTTTAAACATCTTTTAACATGTTTCATAGGAAATTCTTGTATATTGTTGATTTGAGTTTAATCATGGAAAACGGCCCCTAGATTTACAGAGATGTACGCTACTGAGAATTATTCTTCTTCCCATTTTCTCCCAACACAGAATAAACGCAGTAGTTGACGTGAGTTTTCTAGAACGTTCTCTACAGCTTCTTTAAAGGATGTCAGTCTGTCGAATTACATTTTTGTAACGCGAAAGGTTCTGCAGGCTTTCGAGTTCAGGATCATATTTGCTTGTGCGTTTGGGTGAAGTCTCTCGCAGGATGCCTTGTTAAAAACATATTTTCATGCAGTGCCAGTCTTTAAAAATGCTTCACAGCAAAATATAAAAGACAGAGCGATGTTAGACTCAATTCACTTCTGATCTTCTTATCTCATGGAAATCAACCAATTTAATGGGATTTCTTGGACTGACCAAGTTTAAAACGGCATTACGGATTTGTGTGATAAATCAAATCTGAACTTGAGCATTTAGCGATTGTTTAACCTGAAAATATTAGCATTAGTGAACTATATATTTATGAGGACTACTACTTAAAACCCCAAACTGTTGCTTCAATTACAGCTTATTCTGAAATGCCATTAATAGCCTGAATTAAACGTACAGGTTATAAACATGTTAACCCTAATATGTGACAAACCGTTGAACTCACCAAATAAAAGGCTATTTTGACCTAGTCCTGAATGAATGCTTCAATAGGATGGATGCTCGTGTACAAATGTATTCCTGCTAGGTTTAAGCATGTTTAGTTTTTACTAAACAACATACAGGGCAGAAAAGTTGCTGTGCTCATATAATACTGAATTCTTCACTTTCACCATCATACTACGCTATTTTGACATTTTTGAACGAAATCCGGAGTAAAATGAGCTCTTTATTTCAGGTTCATAAAAATATCATAAATACATTCGTTAAAAACATTGTACCCGAAAACACCTTAGATTTTTAAATATATAAAGTAATTGCTACATGTTCAGTTGAGTCAAATCTTCATACAGTTTGTTACAGTCATAAATATGGCATTGGTATAAGATTTTACAGTTCTCTGCAATATTAACATCTGGATTTGAGACAAACTTGCTCAAATGAAGCAACATTTTCAGAATCAAATCCAGATAAAACACCTTTTATAAGGATGCGGCTCTCCATATTGAACTTGCTGGCTGCTTAAAGTGAACTGAACTAAATGCCTTTTTGAACAACTTTAAAAACGGGTCAATTCTAATAGCTGAAATTTTAAAAACAGGTCAATATAATAGCATCTTGTGTTCGTGTTAAGTAATTGGTATAACACAGTTTTGGCTCTACTTCAAGTAGCAGCTTCAAATTGTTTCGTCTAGGCTTTGGAGGCAGCACCATGAAACTGAATGCTGATTTTTCAGTTTTTCCCAAACCAAGCACTTGTACATGACTAACTGAGGTATGGGTGAAGATCTTAAAGCAGAAGGCATTCAGTTTGCAATACCCCAGATACTCTAAGTGTTTAAAAGTCTTTAAAGGCACAGAGGTGGATCCCCTGTTGCCTGTAGTAGTTAAGCACCGAAGGGTCCCTCAAAGTATTCAGCTCTTGTAGTCGGTCTGCAGACTGTGAGAAGTCATCCGGTCCTTCTCCACAGCCGCCTTGGTGAGGTTGACTTGGATATCCTGGATGCACCATGAGCTCTGCTGTAACCGGACGGTAGGAGTCGGTGGTGGCTTCATTGGATTGTATCAATGAGGAGGTCACATGGTCATCTAGTGAGGCTTCCAGCGCGAAGCCCAAAGCGCGTTTCAGGTTGGACTCGGACATGTTCTTACCCATGGTGCTCAGGCCCAGGTATACATCAGGCCATCTGAAAGGACATACAAACCATTATGTAGTTGACTATTACATCAGGCAAAATGTAAGCACAAAGAGAGAAAAATATTTCATGCATATTGTGACTACACCTCTCCTAATAACTAAACAAGCCACTACCCAGCCAGCACACTTATGTGGGGCCAAGATGGGTGTCACCTGGGCTCTCTGTTTTGTCCTAAGTTTCCATGTTGGCCCCACATGGGTCAGCCCAGATAAAACAATGAAACTAACTGCTCAGTATGCATACTACAGAGTGCTGTAAAATAAGACACAAACAACACTGCAGTTTATTCTATAACTAGGTGATTCATTGACAGATGATTGAAGACACCTGATGTTAACAAGAAGAATCAACAGAGAAGAAAATCACAATTTTTACAACAACCATTCCAGTGATCAGTGTGCTTTAGTTGGGCTCTTGACCCTTACATTAATAATGCTGTATTTGAGTTATAACAGCCAGACAAACCAAGAGCAAAACTCATTAGGTGATGATGATGATGTTTATGTTTTTTTTTTTAATTCGAGTCTCTGAACTGCCGAAAACAAAATGTGAAAAAAACACTAGCAGCTTAGCTGTGTAATCACAAGCCTGTCATTGTCAACACAACACATAATAATAATACAGCTCAGAGATTCACGTACAAATAAAAACATAATAATCATAACAGCATAATCATCATCACCTGATGAGTTTTGCTCTTGACTTGTCTGGCTGTTATAACTCAATATGGAAACTGAGGACAAAACTGGCTGGGCGCCAGTTAGAGAGCCCAGGTGACACCCATCTGGGCCCCACATAAGTGTGCTGGCAGGGTATTAATAAAGTGAATATTTCCTAAAACCAAGTGCTTATCGTTTACAATATTGCCTCACAAACCTAATTCCATGGCGATGAAAGACCTCGATAGATTCAAGGGCATCTTTTTCAACCTGTGCGTTAAAGTCCCGCAGATGCGGCAGAAGGAAGGTGCAAAATTTAAGACCGGGTTCTATCGGGACCCGTGTGTAGGTGATTCTAAAATCAGAGAGAACTTGTGCAAACACCTCTCGTACCTCTGAAAAACAGTCAAATATAAAAAGCTTTTTAATAACGCCCTTTATTGATCTAAAGTGAGATTGAAGACACTTGTAAAGTTACTAAATATTTCGTTTTCAAAGAAATGCAGTTCTTTTGAGCTTTCTATCAACACTAAAACCCTTTAGACTGCGCAATAGTATTCAACAGTTTTAATAATAGGAAATGTTTCTTCAGCATCAAATCAGCATATCTGAATGATTTCTGGAGGATCATGTGACACTGAAGACTGGTGTAATGATGCTGAAAATTCTACTTTGATCATAGGAATAAATGACATTTACCGTATTTTGGTTACTCTTGGTGACTGACTTCAAAAACATTTTTTATAGACCCTAGTATAAACGTTTGAACAGCAGTGCACATGAATTGTTGGATACTCAGTGGAAAGGATTGTTAAAATCTGTTACCTGGCAGAATGTGCACATGCTGGTGGCCATCCATATGGTAGGGCATGTGGCCAACCAGTTCACAAAATCGATTTACCTGGGCTCTGAGCTCCGCCTCCACCTTTTAAACAAAAAACACAACTTAAGCAGACAAAACAACAATCAAACAAACCATGCTGTACTTGGTTCTGAAGTTTGTAACTTTAAATCTTTACTTTACTTCCACGTGACTCTTTATGAGTGTGTGTTTCTGTGTACCTCTGACATCTTGAGCTGACCACTCTGCAAAACTTCCCGGACGCCCATCTTGCCATGGAAGAACCCATCCTTGTTGAGGAGTGTTGAGCCCCTTAGATCCTGAGAGACTGGAAGACCCTCTGAGAGATTTGCATGGAGTCCAATGGGGATGTGATTCCTGTGTGTGAGAACGGCAGTGTTACTTTAGTGTCACTGGAGATGCTATTATAGATTTTATTACTATTTTACTATTTTTTTTAGATTGAAGTTTTAATCATTTTGTGTGTTTTTGTCTTTTTGATTAGTCCTTATACACCGCCAGTTAAACGTGTTTGAACAGTAACATTTGTAAAGTGTAACCTTTTGACTGGTAGTGTAGTTTTAATTAACCATAGGGCTATACATCTAATCTTTATACATCTATACTCAAACATTGATGTTGTATTTCCATAATAATCTGCTCTGAAATGAAAAGTCAGCCGCAGTACCGTTTAGCCAGCTCTGCCGCGTGCTCCGCTGAGACTGCATTGACCAGAAGAGAGACATTAGAGATCCCACCAGCTTTGAAGCAATCCACAATCCCTTGATTTCTTCTCTCGCAGTACCCAAAATCATCTCCTGTCACCACCAGCTTCACTTTGGGTTGAGGCATCTTCTCCTCGCTTTGCTGATTAAAAAACATAAACACTAGACTAGAGATGGACAATCTTTATCTTAATCTTTACGATTAATACTGATTTTTTTGACAGTAACGAAAGGATCATTAGACTGCACTACAGAATATAAATCAAAACATGTAATAAATAATAATTATAATGATTGATAATACTAATTATTTTATCATATGAATATATGCTTGATCTAAAAGGTCACAAATGTATTTTGATCTTTGTTTTAGGCTGTTTGATCGTAAAGCTATTCATGAAAATGAACTGTTGTTTTATAAATCACTAGATAATTTGACTGAATTTAGATTTTATTAATGTAATACTAATAAAACGCTAGTATCTATGACCTAATCAAATTACTAAAATATATTTACTACTTTTCTTTCTTTCAGGATAATTTAAGCTATACATTTCTCACCTTAGAAGTGTTGTCATGTTTAATAATAATAAATGTTGAATAACTATACAAAGAAGGTATTAAAAAGTTACTTTACCTGTTGTTTTGCCTTTTTTTCAACAAACGGTGCCATCTGGTATATCCAGTATAAACTAATACCCGATGAAACGAGATCCAATGATACTGTCAGTCGATTAAAACGCAAATATCCGTTAAAATAGCCATCTAAAACCGATTACCGATCTATTAAAAGGGCAGATATTTCCATCTGAACACAGACTGAGAAGTGTTAGTCTATCTGAGTCATATTTAATGAAACCCAACCATTCAGGAAACGCTCCTCGAGTCAGCGCGTCAAACCACGTCATCCCCACATCATCTTTAAAGACGAGACGAAACGAAAGGGTTTGCCTCAGCTGCTGCGGGAAAGCTGCTTACCGGGAAACCACCGGCTCGTTAATAACAGATCTACAACTCGCTCCGTCGGTGTTAACACGAGCAGCTGCCACTGCCTATCCATCACACACGGTGTACGCATCTAATCAGCCCTATAACATACTGCTTATTCATTTGCTCTATTTATAAGTAAGAACGTTTTATAATTTCAGAGGGACTAACTGTGTTTGGTCATATACTTCTAGCTAGCAGTAATAATGTGGTAATCGCTTACCCATTTTATTGCGAGGTTCTTGCCATCAGTTCTTTTTACAACGTATCCAACACAGTACAGAGAGAATGACCGTCTGAAGACATAAAAACTGCAGTTTCCTTTTCCGGAGTTGCAGCGCCCTCTACCGGATGTGATTAAAACAACGCAACAGGTCCATGCGGTGTCAAGTTTTCTCTTTTCTATTTTTAAATAAAAAATAAATGTTTCAAATGGATATTTTATTTATAAATATTATTATTATTATTATTATTATTATTGTTATTATTTATAAATATATAACATATGATTGATGCTTAAAAACGACATTGTGGTGTTTTACAAAACAGATAAATAGAAAAAACGTATTGTGAACATTTATAGAAGTTTCAATCAGATAGTAATTAATAAACAATAATAATTATAGGCATGCTCACCAGAGCCAGGATTTTGCTGTTCTCTGTGTTACGAGTGTAAGCTGAATGTTATCCTTGTACACAGACCTAAGGTAGCAGGTGGGACTTTGCTTATGTGTCTGTGGAGGCTTTTGAATGTTTTCCCAAGACACGTAACCTCGTTTGCGCACGGTCATGAATTGTTTTCAACTTCAGCCACCTGACATAGCAATAGCATGGCATCACTTACATTATAGAATAACACTGTAGCCCAACAGTTTACTGGAAACAGTGGGAGCTGGATTACATTTAGAAATTTGATACATTTCACTCTGAATCATGTGTTTTTCCTCTTTATATCAAACATTTATTCATGTCTAGCTTGAACATATAATAACGGCTACGGAGTTGGACGTGTAACCCAAAGGTCGCAGGTTCATGTCCCAGGTCCGGCAGGGATTGTGGGTGGGGGGCACCGCACCACTGGCTGCCCACAGCTCCGGGTGTGTGTGTGGTTGTTCACTTCTCACTGCTGTGTGTGTGCACTTGGATGGGTTAAACTCCTAGTATGGGAAACCATACCTGGCCACATATGTCACGTCCTTTCCTTTTTTCTAATGAAAGAATGGTACAGATGTGGGAAAACGCTTTGTGGAAAGTGATTCTTTATTACGTTGAAGTGGAAAGCGGGGCAAGTTGTCACATGTCATGTTGTCACGATTGTTTTTTTTTTTCTCACATCTTTGGTGTTTATAGACTTTTGTTTTTAGACAAATTGCCACTGCTTATCTATGTTAGTTTCAAGCAACTATTTTAAAAGTATAGTGTTAAATTAGGACTACACTTTATGTTCTTGGCTAATCAGAAGAAAATAATAAAAATAAAATAAAAAATAAAGAAATTATATATTTTAAAAAGTAAAGTAAAAAGTAAATTAAATAAAGTAACTATGAGGTATTTTTAAACATGTCTTTTTATGTGTGAATGATGAAATGTTACACAAATAATTAATAACAAAAAAAAACAGTGCTTTGATTATTTTGTTTCTTTTCCTTTTGTTTTCTTTTTAATTTATTTTTATTTTTAAGTATTATTTTAGAACTATTTTATTATTAAGTTAAAGTGTGACAAAATGTCCTAGTAATAATAATAATAATTAAATTCAGTTATTTTGGAGGAAAAATGTTTGCATAATTGATACGACGCTGTTAAGATAACATTCAAAAATCTTTTAGAATTTATTAATACACGTTTAAATAAATGAATAAAACTTCCTTGATATTTCTAACTTTGTTAGAAAAGTTAGTTTGAATGTACTACATGAACTGATTTTATTTTTATGATTTTATAATGTAACGTTCATTAATATTTCGTGACGTCACACCACCCTCGCCCAATCACAGGTTTCCGTGTGTGCGTCGATCACTTCCTTGTTTTCGGACTTGTCATGATGCGATTGGTTAGAAAGCGTGTCAGCGTTTGAATGAGGCTCTCCGTATCCATCTTTCTGTGATGTAGATAGATACGAGCTGTAACAATGGGTCCATTAAGAGTTATATTTGTTTTTCTGGATGTCGTTGTAGTGTGTTTGATGTTTGTCCAGTGCGGCGCTCGTGATTTGGACTCCAGCTACGTGACGTGTGGATCTCTGGTCAAACTGCTGAACACCCGGCACAGCGTCAGACTTCACTCGCATGATGTCAAATACGGATCAGGTAGCACCACTGTCTGTGGATAATCCATATAATCATAAACTTTAGCAGTTTGGTCCGCTTAATCTCCGTTTTTGTCTTTTTTTTTTTTTGCTCTTATATTGATGATATTGCTTAGAGTAGTAGCAGCTGGTGCGTTTATGCATTAGCCAGGAAGCTAATGACTGCTAATATTTCTAATCAGTAAACAGTAAAGTACTGTATTTGTCTTCTCATAAGCCTGTTATAGACTCTCATTCATCTCTCAGTGCTTTATTTTTGTTGGTTCGGATGTATTGCGTTTACCTGAAAGATCTATGTAATCATGACGACAGGTGCACTACAAAAAAATATCGAAAGGTACTGTGATAATACCACATATTTATTACGTTGGTAATACATGTGAAATAATTATTCGAGTGGCTTTTTAAAATATTTGTTTCCTTTTCTGTTTTGTTGAATTTCTTTTAAAACGTGCTCAGTAATATGTTAAGTGAATTGTAAAACTGTACCTGACATTGGAAATGTAACTTAATTTAAAAAAGGTTATATAGTTTTGAAATTACATATACAAATGAATTTCCTCTTCCCATGAATACAGGAACTTCTGTTTATATTATAAATAAATAAACAACAAAAATAAAAAAAAACTAAATAATATAAAGAATAAATATATATATATATATATAAAATCCTTTACAAATATTTTTTTTTTCATGTAAATTTGGTAACCATTTAATTTAAAGCCTTTATGTGTAATGCAATATAACAGTAGTATTAATGCACTAATTATGGCTTGTTGTGTTGCACCTTAATGCATTATACAGTATTATCAATAATTGTAACCAGAGTTGATGTATTTTAACACTTATCAATTCATTGTCACACTATGCATTTAAAATGTAAATTTATGCCCTGCAGGAAGTGGCCAGCAGTCAGTAACCGGAGTGGATTCGGCCGATGATGCCAACAGCTACTGGCGTATCCGTGGAAAACCAGACAAAATTTGCCAGCGCGGGGAGCCCATTCGATGCGGACAGGCCATCAGAATAACACACATGAAGACCGGACGCAATCTGCACTCGCACCACTTCAGCTCCCCACTGTCTAACCACCAGGTAGATCCGCACAACACTCTTCTCATGTTCAGGTGACTGTAACTGGCTGGATTTGATTCACATTATCATATTGATTTGTTTTATGTTTGCAGGAAGTGAGCGCGTTTGGTGAAAATGGAGAAGGAGATGATTTAGACGTATGGAGCGTGCAGTGCGGCGAAACATACTGGGAACGTGAGGATGCTGTGCGATTTAAACATGTCGCCACAGAGGTCTTCCTCAGTGTAACCGGAGAGCAGTACGGGCAGCCAATCAGAGGCCAGCGTGAGGTCCATGGAATGCCTTCACCCAATCAGCATAACTACTGGAAGGTGATGGAGGGGGTTTTTATTCAGCCCAGCGGCGATCCAGTGCACCACGACGAGCTCTGATGATGGGGCAACTGAGAACTCGCACACATGCTGTGAAAACCTCTCTATTTTTAACCCTCCAGTTTCTATGAAGTTGTACTTTTATTGGTCAGACATTTTTGGCATAAATGTCACCCGCAAAACTTCAGACACAAAGAGAAAAAAGGTTTGATTGCTAAAGATTGAATTGTGTTTGTTTGTACATAAGGGAATAAAATGACATTAGCATTTTGTATTATTTATATGAGGTTGGATTACTACCGTAACAAATGGGATTGTACTATGAAGTTTTTGCAGACATTAAATCCTGTAATCTTTCCAATGTGAGAAAATATCAAATGGTTGTTTTAGTTTTGGCTTAAGTTTTCTATGTTACTGTAATTTCCAATAGTTGTTTCCCCTCATACTGTATATGATGCCATATGCACATAATTTGGTGAAAGCTTAAATAAAGTTTTTGAAAACATACTGTTGGTATTTAAGTTAAAACAACATATTAAATATAATTAAATCATAAATCATATCATTAAAAAAAATTAATAATGCCCAATTTATGAGTTGTCCGATGAATATTGCACACTGTCTAGACTTTATTAAAGACCACTCTTAAATTGCCATCACAATCACCTGTCAAGATGGTTATTTCTGCTCCTATCGCTTCTCTGGAAAATAAAAAATGACACACAGCATCCAAATGAGGGCAGCATTTAGCAACTGTTTGGCACATCTTGCATGGACTTTGAAAAGGAAATATCGCTGTGAAACGTGTCTAGGACAGTATATGTTATGTATAGTAATACAAAGTGTGAACAAATGATAAAGCGTTATATATTAAAATACTGAAATACTTAAATAACCAAATGAACACTGCTGTTTTTAACAATATATTTTTTAAACGGCCAGTTAATTCTTACCTTTTCTTTACTTACTAGTTAATGCTCTATTCATATATTTTGAGACTTTCGACAGTTTTTTATTATTATTATTATTATTAAGAGTCCCCATGGTAAAAGGGATTACGTCGAAATGTTTCGTGATTATTGCTACAGTAAAACTAATTAAAACAGAATGAAAGATCTAATCTTAGGCTGTTTGAATCAGACATTTTCAATTATGTTTTTACTGTAGTATCCATTTATTGAAGAGTTACTTTCTAATTTCTTTCTAAAAGTCTCGTTCATAATACAATGTAACAATGTGTAAATACTCAGCAACAAAAAAGAACAAGGTAAACATCAAAAAGAACTGAAAACGCTTTCTCAAACAAAGAAATTGCTCCTCTTCTCTTCTCTTTACATCTTACTCTACGAAAATGTTGATATTGCAATCGTTTTCCCTCAGTAAGTTTTTATTTGACTTACCATAGTGTTTCCCACCACTGCTGTCCAAATGTGACACTGTATGACGGCTGATGAAAAAAACACGTCACTTTTGTATCTTTCCTCACTATTTTAGCTTGATGCTGATTTGAGTAGGCTAATGGAAGAATGCACACAATAATAATTAAACCGATTAGATTATAATGTCCCACCTATTTTAGCCTAATACTTGAGGAGACATAAATGAAAAAAGTAAGATATAACATTATGGAACATTGCATGATACTCAATATAGTAATTAGCAGAAAATGAAACATCTGTGTATTAAATAAGTTTTCCTATTTCCTTATTTACACAATTTACATAAAGTTTTACGCATCCCCTGATTTAATGGCTTCTGATTTATCAACGAATATAAAACCAAGAGTTGTCAAATAGCCGATCTTTAAGATGTTATTTGTCACTAATGCCAATTTAATAATTTTCCTAAACGTGCATGCTACTAATTTAAACCTAATTTTAATAAAATGTTGCCTAAACATTTTTAATTTCATGAGCGAGGTAGATAAACAGTTGTTAGAGGCAGCGAATTGAATGCAACTCTACTTTGTTTTTTGTCTTCCCAGAAGATGGCGACATATTATATTATAACACAGGGTTTGCGCAGTTCCGCTAGTCAGTCACCCGTTAGAAACTCTATAGAAAGATTAAATAGGGTACCAAGAAGTGGCTTATCTACACCGAGCTGCTTCTATATTTAAAAAAAAAATACTTAATTTTGTCCTGATCCTATATTACGCGTGGCTTAGCTATTTGTTGAACCAAATGTGTCCTCGTTGTCGATTCCACCCATTTGCTGCAACTGTTTGTAGGCATGTATTTTCACAACGCAAAATATTAAAAGAAAACCTGTTCACTGGCTGTCAGTATCACCCATCAGTGCTGTCACCATATCTGAGACCCAATCTTGACGCAGTGCCATACTGCACCAAGGGAGCCCAGAGCCACATGATTTAAATAGCTCAAAAGCTCTCTATTGCACTATTCATAATCAAATTAATAACTGGACTGAAGAACCACATGGATGGCGTAGCCATGAAAACACGCGTACTGACAGGGTCAAGTGAACAGCTATGGGAAAAAAAACCCCCATCGTACTCAAGAGAAGACGAGCACTTAGGTTGCAACATAAATGCGTATGAATGCTGAGCGTGAGAGTGACCAGGAAACTGAAGCGACTGAGGTCGAAAGAAGCACTTCTGTGAACAGAGCGACTGGATCTGAAATATGCCTTCAGAAAGTCACCTTGAATGATAAATTACCCCCATGGCAAGTTAAGAAACACGAAAAGACATGGTTGGTCATATTAGCAGTAAATTAATGCAAACTCGTTTTAGAAATTAAGGGGCAGTTTCCCAAACAGGGTTTAAGACTAGTCCTAGATTAAAATGAATGTTAGAGCTGTCTAAACTGGAACAGCTTGCACTGATGTACCTTAAAATACATCACTGCCATTGTTTGGTCTTAAAATGCTCCCAGGTAATGCTTTTTTGTAAGACATGTTTTTGAAAAAATCTTAAAGCCCATTTACACAAAGGACGATAACTGTAACAACAATTATTTTTAGTTTTAGAATAGCTGTAAATGTTAAAGAATAGCATAGATGACAAAAATGTGGAGCATGGTAACAGTACACAAAACGTGTGGACCCTAATTTAGTTATAGTTATTTTATAATATATATATATATATAACCAAAACCGTTGCAAGACACTACAAATCTCATACAACGCTTTTATAACACACTGTAAAGCAACATTGTTATGGACATTCCATCATATCTGAAAAATAAAGTTTCACACGAATTGCTGCCATACACTTAAACAATAAAATTACATTTAACTTCACAGGCAATACAGCATTCAAGTAAGGAAAAACACACACTATTTATTTATTCAATGCATTCGGCTTTTATTGAAGACTGATTATGTACAAAGTAAATTAAAGCAAAAATAAATCAATAAAATAGCTTGTAAAAAAAGAATAAATGTAAAAACAAACCACCACTTACGAAAGGTGTATGGACATATCAGTGCTTTGTGGCTCATCTGGGTTGAAGCATGCAGGAGAAGCATGTAATTTGTGTTAAATAAAGGATAGGTGTGTGTTTTGGTGGTCTGGTCCAGTGGACTGATGCCCTTTCATTATTGCACTGCTAGCTGCAGCTCCCACAGTAGTGCAACAGGGAAAGAGTGTCAGGCAACAGACAAACAATGGGGCCAGGAGCATGCTCCCAAAGTGTTCAGAAATCATCATATTTCACTAAATGGTTATAATTACCAGCTATTTCAGGTGGTCTAAAATAAAAAAACACTCATTTAACAGCCTTTGGAACTACACCTGTTCGACTCTGACCATCACAAGAAATACTTTCCCATGCCTTTTTCACGATTCATATCTCAGACCTCTAGCTAACATATTACACAGACCCACTCAAAGTTAACCTATTGATTATGAGATCATGACTTGAACTAAATTATAACTATTTGAAACAACGTTTAGAGATTTTTACACAAAACACGTTGCATAATGAAATTGAACTTGCTTTGCATTGATTTATTGCTGAACTGCATGACCTGAAACTCATGGCATTTAATAAAGGACATTTGGTTAAAACCTTCAGCTGTCAATAGTATTTCACTTACATGTGCAAAAATCCCAATTTGCAAATACGAATACAGGTAAAACAGTTGTTTTTAAATAGCATTATTAGATATGGCCAACAGAGAAACGAAATAAGTTAAATTGTTATTTCAGAGCTCAAGTCTACTGGAATATGACAGTGCTGTAGTAATTTATTTCTTGATTTGACCTGTAACACAAACAGAAACAGCACGCTGAAGAAAAATGTGCATCATCAAAAACAAAAGGATTTCCTTCAAAATACATTGACCACAGTGGACAACTAAAGAGTAGTCTGAATAAACTAAATTAGCCGGGGTCTGAAACTGCTTAAATTTTGTCACTATTGGACTTTGCAAAGGACAGCATGTTCTCTGACTTAATGATATAATTCATTTTAGGAAAGGTTTATCGTTAAGCGTTTGCACTGCTAAAAGCAAGTCATTACAACCACATCAAAGTGTTTGCGGGCCATTTTGTTTTAATATTAAACAGGTGCTATTTATTGTATTTCAAATGAAATGGTATAGAGCAGCAACTCATTGCACATTTTAATAAAACTGACAATCAAATCCGTCAACGTTCCTGAAATTGCAGATCACCCTTAAAGTCAAGACCCTATAAGCAATATTGCACTACTCCATAAACAGTGAAAAAAGCAGAGGCAATATTGATAGGGTCTCGCCTGCAAGATGTATTTATCATGATAATCACACAGCACTTAAGCGAAAACACAATATCTAGGGGTTTAAATCCCTAAATGGTGAGACTGAAAATGGTTCCTGCTTCACAACACGATACGCAAACCTCTTTGTGACATCTGACCCTACACAGCCTATAAACAAACCAAAGTGAAAGGCAAAATGCTGCTCATTTCAAAAATTAATTTCAAGCAGAATTCAGTGTAGTTTATTTGCTGATAAACAACGCGCTTCATATAAAATGTTGTGTTCAATATAGCAAAAACGTTGAGGGTTTTACATGGTTGAGCTTACGTCCTTCAGGATGCAATTTAATTCGTAAAGAAACTGCCATGAACAATTAGTGTGTAATAATAAATGTGACATTGTTTTCCAAAAACCTTGTTTTTAACACATCTGGCATTTTAAATGGCCTACTTAAAAACAATCATCTTTTAATACCAATGCATGCATGCTATCAATAAAGACATACATTCTTTCGAAGCCAGGCTGGTGGACTGACTGAGAGAGTGGAAAGCATGTTGTAGGCCCTTTGGTTATCTGCGTCCAAAAGCAGTCTTGGTGCTCTGCAATTCCAAGCATACCAGCTTCTGCCTTGGAGTTAACGACATGCTTCAACAAGATGGTTTTTTTTTCTCCTTTGGGAATTTCACATTGAACTCACATGCATGATCTTACTTGTCCCCCTCGGTATAATAAAACACGTTAAACAATTTACCAATCATGTTTCGTGCAGTGAATTTACAGTCAAAATGTTGAATCACGACAACAGGGTGAGAATACTACGCCCTAAAAGAAAAGAAAAAAAAAAAAAAGGTACAAAGGACTTGCTATAGCGTATCAGCTGACCACACCGACCAAGTGGTGGTCTTGTAACGTTAGTAGAATAACCTTATACGCTGTGTTTAGTAATATAGTATCCAAATACGCGCTTTTTTGATAATACGAATTCGTGTGGCGATATTATAACCTATATCGGTTCTACATAAAAATACAGAACACGCTACCAAACCTGCAGGTGAAAGCAAACTTACCAATCCTCATATCAAGCTTCAAAACCCACTGGCTGAGAGCTGAACCAGGATCACGAGAACAGAGAAGCTGTAGGCCTCAGTATGCTATATACTGGCCTATGAATGCGCTACGCATGCGCGTTGCGGTATTTTGCGCAACATTCCTCATACACCCAGTTCAGACCGGTGAGTCTAAAAGCTTACCTTCTACTGTGGAGCCTTTATATATATACACAGGTCAGTGACAAATGCTCCAGATGATAAAAAGGAGAAGTCTTTTAATGGTCGAGTTTAAAACACGGGTGCCAATTACCATGCATCGTTGCAATTTGCAACAATCAATTTGAATAATTCAGGTAAATTTACACAACTACTACTAATAAATAGTAATAAGCTAAAACTTTTTTTTTTAAACGACATGCATATCACAAAGTTGTCTTACGACGTAGGGTTAGGCCATATACTTTCTTCGAACAAGTGAAGAAAGCGCATTTTATAAAATATTTAAAAATAAATAAAATAACCCAGACACAGTCGAGTCATAAGGGTCTACTTTAAGTGCGTCATCTGCTTTTGTCTTGTCATATGACAACAAAATGGTTGCTTATTGCTGGTTAGAACACGCAATTTTACATATTCATAAATAAATATGCCAGGCGTCTTATGCCAATATCGATCCAGATTTGATTAAATTAAAATTAAAAGGTTTTTACAATCTCAGCAGTTACACCACCTAGACAAACACGAGAAAAAAAACAAAAACATAAGAATAATATCGAAATAATTCGTGCTCATCATGGAAGAAACTTTATTTTTGTACGAATTGCATGCAGTGTATTTGATTTAAAAAGATGCGTCACCCCATTGACTCGCATATCACTTATGCATACAAAGTCTGTGTGTATTGCGCCAGTGCATTCACACACACCGACCTGCCTACGTATCAACCAATAGATTACACTTCGTTTGGCCAGATGTACAGTCTTTTGATGAGACAACCAAAAAGTTCAACTTGCATAACCTTGCAGATACTGACCAAGAGTAAAATGTCACTATGGGCGACCTCCCCTCCTCACATTCCCTCCCTTTCCTCCCCTCTTGGAAAGGGACCTGCCCCCTACATTCCTTACAAATAGTCCCATCCCCCACGATCTGGCTCAAACAAGAGAATCATCCCTTCCTTCTGCCTTCTGGAAGAGCTCCTTCATTATAAATAAAAATCTAAATATATGGTTACACACCTACCAGCTCTGTTTAGTAGGGAGTTACAGAGAGATGGGAGCATTGCTGGTTACAAACGCATAGCATCAAACGGTTTCATTACCAAAGCAGTGATTAATGTACAGGCCTGTTTAAATGCACGCGTAAAAGAACCCAATAAATGCTCGAGCACTGAATATTACAATAATTAGCTTAACTCTCTATTTTGAGAAACGCAGTAAAAAAACTTTAAATGTAATTTTAATGGCACGAAAACTAAAACGATATAATCAAATCATACAGAATATAATTATTTACGTTAGTAGCTTATTTAAACACACCTCAGACGAAAATAATAATAAAAAAAACGAATTGCTCTGAAACTACAATTCAACACGTTGCTGTTGGGTACAAAATGCACAGGAGGTGCAGCTATATTTAAAAACTGCAAAAGGATGTTCTTAAGACTTTATAGAAGGGGAATATCATTTAAAATATTGGCTGTTTTGCGCTTATGACATTTACGAATAGCCAAAAATATACAAAATGGCGTTTGGGTGGTTATTTACGTCCGCTCGTTATTATCCACTGCTTTTCTGCACCTCTCTGCCTGCAGGACTCATACAGAAGTTCCCGAAATATGCAAAAGGTTGAGAAACTCACTTCAAAGCATTGTTGGAGTGTTACTTAATCGAACACGTGGTTTTCAATGCAAACGAAGACGACCTCAGTCGTACAAAATGTTCTTTCGAAGGAGGCGTGGTCTGTAGGCATTTTCAAATAAGTGGAAAAACCTGGTGTCACGGATATACCATAGGTCAAATACTGCAGTTCACACGCCTGGTGCATGCTCTGCAACAATGCTGTTGTCCGTGGAATTAATCCAAGATCGTGCACACATCTGGGCCCATACATCTAAGTGGTCTAAACCCCCCTATTCGCCATTTCAAACAGTACTTAAACGCCCTTAATCATATACCGCTCGTCCCAGCTCGGTTTAAGGCTCTAGTGGGTGAGTAGGCGAAAGCCGAATGCAATGACAATACTATTGCACTGCTTGAGTAGATGGTTCAGTAGTGCAACATCGTCAAAGCAACAGACCTTAGCACAGCCGAAATGCATGGGCCACCTTTGAACGGGCCTTCAACACAACGGGGCGAAACACCCTTCATAGTTGCACTTAGTCAGCTGAATTTAAATAACCAGGTATAAATACAATAAATATCCATGCTTTAAGCTAGTAAAAAAAAAGAAGGCTACGCGTCTTGCTTTAATTGGCAATTTTAACGAATTACGCTTCATTCTATTTTAATCGAGCGCGTGAGCATTTGTTGCCTCACGATTCTGTATTTGAGCAGCAACGCCATTTTGACGTCATGATACGTCTTTATGGACTCAATTCATTACACCTGTTGTTATACTAAATGAAATGTAGATGCATACACTGAGGGTGGGAGAACTTGAAAGCTTAGGGGAGGGGTGAAGGTTACTTTTTCGTTTTCTTTCCTCGTTTTTTGTCAGCCAATGCCCTTTTAATATTGCACTGCTCATCTGACTGCACAGTAGTACAACAGAAAAAGGGCCCTGGTCAACAACAGTAAAGAAACTGAACACGGAGTGTGTTATAGCGGTTTATATTTTAAACTGATTTATCACACGTGCCTCACACACAGTAAAGTCACAAAATGGTTTTAATGTAAATCTTAGACTGTGCATGTACCGGCCATAATAGTGATTATGGTCATAATCAGCTTAAAGCGATGTTGTTTTAACAATTCAAGCAATCTATGTTTCCTTTACGATCACGTCTAAAAAAAATAAGCAGGGAGGCAAAAATTACAACAAATAGCAAAAATCTCCAAACCTTCCAATTGAGGCACGCTAGCTGTTTTTAAAGCTTAAAATGAGGGAAACAACACACATGTAATTAAACAAAACCAAGCAGGACGTGGCGACATCAACGTTTACATTTAGCAGCAATGGTTTCACATGTTTTTCATGCAATTCCAGCAGCAACAGCGATGAACACACTGCTTTGAGTGAGATACGAAGGAAGAGAGAAAAAAATAGGGCAAAGAGCACATTCCCCGATACAGTATGAGAAACCTTCGTTTAATACGTATTATTCTTGTCCCATTTGCCAAGGTGGCAATTTGAAACCCCCCTGGTTAGGGGGACAAGGTGAGGGGGCGGAGGCTCCTTAAGGTTGTTATTTTCAATGCATATATTAACAGTGCTTTTGGACACTTGAAGGGGAAAAAAACACGGAAGATTTACATTTTTCCTAAAATAAGCCTTTATGTTTAGCTGGGATGTAATTACAAATCATACTTTTGGGGCTAGCTAAAAACACACATTTATGCACAACCGCGTGCAAACCTCCAGTACACTTTTACACATTAATTACAGACATTAAATGACTTATATAAATTTATAGATTTTTTTTTTTTTTTTTGCAATTAGAATGGCACAGTAAACGCACACAAAAAGCCTCGGTTTCAAAGCATTCAGGAATTCATGCACAAACGCAGCACTTGCAACAAAATGACAGAGTATTGCAATTAAAAACTGCACATTTTTTCGGTTTATATAAAGCCTACTTTAAACCCGGAGCTGCGATATAAAAAAAAAGAAAAGAAAAAGTGTATTTGTACACTTGTGCATATTGTATCTGTACTTCTCCATTTCACTTGAGCTCGCAAAATCCTTTATTTCCCAAATCGTTTATTTTACAGTTACTGATTTAGACCCTGTAGATGAACACGTGGAAAATACGGACTAGGCTTCCCAGACCCTTCTGCAAGTTAATCATTGGCTTCTTGAGAATATGGTGAAGTTAGATGCTTTACATGGATTTCTCGGACTAATACCCAACCAGGTGGCTGCAACAGATCAACACTGATGACAATAGAAGAGAAAGAAAGGAGACTGTTCCCTCTGACTGAATGACAGCCTGTCAGGCAAGACTTCTCAAATGCGATGCCCTCTTGATATCCTCAACAGCGCGCTCTTCACATTTCTAACTACAGCCATGTTAAGGGGCATCTATGGCACCCCATTCGTCGTTCTCCCCACCCAAGCCGACTCAACGTTGTCGTTTTTGCCCCTGAGCTCCCGCCATTTCCACCAAATCACCCGGATGCTACTCACAAACAGAAAGAGGACCCCCTAAATTTCATGAATGGTACCTGGCCAAGGGAGGGACAATCCTTGAAAGCAGAAGACACCGACAAAAAGAGAAAAAGTTGGACCGAAGGATTGCAAGGCAAGAAGCGCGAATTTCTTCAAATATCTTCGCATTCATCCCGTGTAACATAGTGCCATCCCGTCACGCTTGCGCATTCTTTCCCCTCATGGGCTAAAAAATCAAAACCGTAATTTATCCATGGCAAGCCAATGGCCCTCTTCGCTCAAGACTCCATCTTTGACTAGTTGACATTCAGCTCTTGCTGAAGCAAATTCCTCATTTGCATGCGTCTTCGCGATTGGCTCGTTTCTGCGCTAGTCTTTGCCGCTTGAAGAACCATTGGTGGAAGTCAAAGGCATTTAACTGTCCTGTGAATCCCGCGATTGGCTACTAGGAGTGAAACGTCACCGTATAGTTTTAGTTTAACAATGAACGCTTAAATTCTGCTCTCCATTCACAAATTTCTACTTATGCTAGATTGAAAGAATACATAAACTGTAGTTTTAAAGTGCATTTTAGAAACGTTTACTGTGAACAGTATACGTTTGTTTTTTTTTGTTTTTTTAAATGCTTAACTAGCCACAGTTCTAATAGAATTTGATCATCATTCTATCACTACAACTATCATAATAGAACTAAATAAATTAATACATAAGAACCCTATAAGAATAGTGCAGTTTCTAATTTAAAAAAACGATTTTGATTTTGTGTGGCTCCTATAGAATTCTTATTTATCTACAAATAGAAATTCCACATTTCTACAAATAGAAGGTCCCGTTTTTTACTTTTCCAACTGAATACAGAAACATGTATGCCATAAAACCATAATGACAATTTAAAATATTTTATACACTGTACAAATATTTGTTCATATTCGTATTGATATGAATTGATGTATACATATCAGCGATTAAATAATTACAGATAATAAAGTTAATTTATATTATTTTTAGTGCACATTTAACCATTCTATAGTTCCATGTTTCCTAATCAAATAAATAATAAAAGCAAAATTAGATTTTTAGAAAATAGTTTTCTTTGGTGGGCCTACTGCTTTGTAAGAGTTTGACAGCCCCACTGATTTTTGTAGCCTCTCAGAGACGACAGCTTAGGGAAGCAACTGTGGAATGCACTGAGAAAGCTATAGGTCTCTGGGATAGATATGGTGACCCGAGGAGAGAGAGGAAGGGGGGCCCACAGTGGAGGCCCTTTGGTTGACGCCTAGAGGAGGGCAGCGGCCTGTAAAATCCGGCATTCCTGACCAATGGAGCTTAAATAATGGCATTGTCCGGCGGAAAAGAACCGCCTCTCTCTGTCTTACTCTCCCCCGTTTACTGGGGGACCTGATTGTGTAGCTAATCGGCAGAGAGCGTTTGATCCAAAGCAGAGCGTGAATTCAGTATGCAGAGGACGTATCAAGAGGGACACCCTCCTCTCCCTCTCCCCTTCTATAAAACACACACTAAAGGGCCTATATCCTAGCTACAGCCCTACCTTCTTAATGCACTGTGTTTGTTTGGAATACAGAGAGCAAACCGGAAGCAGAACAGGCAGGCCTTGGTATGAGTGTTCTGGAAAGGGTTTAAAAATAATATCTAAAAAAGAATGTTTTTAGAATGTGAAGAACTGCTTCTGAAAAGAACTCTAATGGGAAGCCCACACTAACGCTAAAGGAACGTCGTGTGTTTGCTGGGTACATAAATCATGGCATGTCATCGAAAATCAACCGAAACCCTTTGGCCGTAAACCCATTAGCAAAATAGCATGCGCACATTTGCATGCGCTTCACAATTGTCAACGAACCATTAACCCTCTTCTGTTCGCATGCAGCGGTTAATATGTAGCATGTGTTCTTGTTTTGTTCGTGATGCACGTGCTGCCCTTTGTGTCCATGTGATCTCGAGGCGGAATAAGGAATGCCACGCGCTCAAACTTTCAAAAACACACACACATGCGCACAAGCTAGAGTTTACAGCAGCCTAACCCGACTATTTTTACCCATTTAATTTGTATATTTCAATAATAATAAATATTTTCACGGTTAAATGAACAAGAATAAAATATGTCAGGTTTTGTTAATAAGTAGGCTATTTCGTTGGAACAAATGTTTTAGTGATTTGTATATTATACGCTGTAAATATTTCACTTTTATCTATTTTAAAACCATAAAAACTGAATTTGGTTTAAATTTAAGCTCGTTCTTTAAATATTCCTACACGAAGAATAAGCGTTCCCATTCATCCAGCCCATGATCCTTAAAGGGAGAGAGGAAAATATAGCGACCATGTGACCAAACCCTGTTGGTCACGCCCACGTCCCAGCAAAGAAGTAAACTCTCATGTGTGATAAAAGCTAGTTTGCTCTTATTTTTTGTTCATTTACACGGCTTTGTTATTGATGATTTGTTGAAACCTCTGTACGAATACATCGTTCCGATATTTTTGTACAGACAGATTTTGGCAAAATGAGTTTAAATAGAATATACACACAATTACTGTCTCTCAAATAAGCTCAAAACTAATTACATTTACAGTTGTTTTCACATAAACATTTATGTGTAATTTCAACATGTAACTTTCTTGGTACTTTTGTCTGTTTAGGGTTAATAGCATCTAGTATCTGTTTCTACACTCCTGAAAACTATGTTCAAACAAACATATTTAATGCTGTAAATATCTGACATCAAATAAAATGTTTGTAATAAAATAATGAAGCATTTTGATGCAGTTTTCTGGATCATCAGTTTAGCTGTTAATGATAAAGGAAACAAAATGAACCACACAGATGAAATACAAATCTTGTAAATCATCACAAAAATAAATCAAAATCTTGAGTTATATTTTAGAGTTTTAGTGTGTGTAATTTATTGTAGTTATTACAAGACACATAAAGGAGTGTGATCAGAATAAATCTCACAATTTGAATCGATAAATTAAGAAGTAAATTGCAGTTCAAAACAAATAACTCAAGGTCCGGCGGCATGTACAATTTCAACCAACTCTTACATGTTGCGATTTATGTAATGATTAAATAATAATTATAACAATGAAAAAGTAGAAGCTTTCAGTTTATGCTGAATTTTAATATGCTAAATGTATGTGCAAAAACATCTGACACCATTTTGGTTCTTAATATTTAAAACATGTCTCTAGTAAAGCAAAAATGAAAACTTGAACAAAAGAAATGTATCAATGACTCACTAAAAACTATTTTTATTGAAAGCAAGTATTTAACTGAAATAATTGCTTCTGTTTAAAAGAGAATTTAATATAATTGGAGTATTTGTTACTGTTATTTTAATTATATTAGTATCTATCTATCTTCTAACATAATTTCTTTTGTAAACATCAATTTTTGCTTGTAAAATTTAAAGCAATAAATCTGCATATAATGACAGAGTTTTTTCTGTTTTGGTGAAATGACTCAAACACCATTCACTTCATTTGGGTGTTTTTTTTTTTCAGTTTCCTCTTTGATTCATACATTTCCTTCTGTTTGTTCATGTAGCACGTGGCTGCCCTCTCTCTTCTATCTCCTCTCTCTCTCCCCCCGGTATCCCTCTTGCAAGGGGGCTATTGACTGGGGGCCAATTCCTATTGATGGGTATTGATGATTGTGAGGGGAAGAAACTGTGAGGTTGTGAGAAGCCGGTGTGTTCCTCTCTTCACCTCGCCTGTTTTTCTGAAGGCCCCTTCCACCTCTTCCTTTCTTTCCACCCCCTCTCTATGACTCTTCAGGCAGCCTCCAGCTCCTTGCCATACCCCCACCCCCCGCCTCAGCCTCCGTCCCGTCCCGTCCCAGCCCCCCAGCTCCTGCTACAATCTCTCCTAATTGCATGCATGACATTCCAGCTGGGTGGGTGGCATAGAGCCTTCTGTACACTGTAAAGTGTTATAGCAGGAACTGGAGAGCTTTTTAGAGTTGAGTGACGTGCAAACACAGACACATTAATGCAGGAGCATGTCATGCACTTTCACTGTATTACTGTGAACTCTCATGCATCATTTCTTTCTTTACATTTTCAGTAGATTTCAAATATACAGTCTGATAGGTATTTAATGAAAGACCAGCATTTTACATATTATTTTTATCCATTAGGTTGTATGTAAATGTCATACTGTATTTTTTTCTTGTCATTAGTTGTTTTGTATATGCTTTGATAAGATTGTATGTTAATGTAATTGTCCTCCAGTGCTTTAAAATAAAATACTTGCTTTTGTAGCTGTGCAAAAAAGGGTATTTTCCCTATATTTATTTAAAATGGAAACATTTTTTTTTTATATTTATGGATGCCATGTTTTTTAAGCAGCATTGAGAAGCAAAAAACAAATAGATTTGTCAAAAAGAAAACTGTTATCAATTGTTGTTGGTTTTTGGACCGTTTGACAGTGAGGTCCCATTAATAACACTAATTACTAACATTAGTTAAAAAATAACTAACATTAACAGTGAGCATATATACATACATACACACACAAAGGAAATAAACCTACATATTAAAGAAATGCATTTAATAAAATGAGGATTTTTCATGATTACTTTTCATATTAATTTGAATGTAGTAAACTATGATGTTTTAATATTTAATGTTGTCATTTATATATTTTTACATTTTAATCAGAACATGTCATAGTCTTACAAGATGCTTACATTAAAAATTAATATTAAAAAAATGTATCATGACAATCTTTCCCATCTGCCTGGTGTCTGTTGCTGTCAAATGTGAACAAACGCGCTGTGAATCAAAACGTCATGACAGATGTGTGTCTCACACTCAATCTCTCTTTTCACTGAGGTGCCGGAAATGCTTTCTTGAATGGAAATGTAAATAATAAGAAATCCGCCATTATTGCCAGATGTGTGCTCGGGCATCATCAACCTTCCTCTTTCCTCTCTTCAAACGAGTCAATAACCCCTCTTATGGTTTCCTACCCCCACCCGCCCCTCGCTCACCTTCTTACTCTCTCTCCCCTTCTCAAAAAGGAAACTGGTGGACCCCCGGGTGACCTCTGACCCACAGAGGTCAGCATCCACAGAATTCCCAGATGTCAGAGTTCAGAGCCGCTGCACAGGGTCTCAGGTTTCGTGCATATCCATGTGGCGCCAGGCCACTGCTCCGCTCCATGCATACCACCCAGATCCCATACATACAGGCTCAGTATCAGTGTTACTGCCCAGCAGAGCGAGAGTCTGCACAACCAACAAAAGATGGCTGTTTGGTGACATCACAGAAGAACTGATTGATCATTGTTGGATCAATAAATGCAATGGATTTTTGTTGTTTGCTTGTGTTTGGCTTGCTTTCTTTGTTTCGTTTTTTATTGCATATTCACAGGATGCTGTTTTAAACTGTATGGCTTGTTTTATTAAAAAAATCTAAATCCAGCAATTGAACTTGGATTGAAACGTTACATTTACCAGAATTTGAAATTCTCTCATTAAGAGCAAAAGAAAGAGGATTTACTTTAATTCACCTAAATTGTCTGCATCTTAATATATTCAAATCCAATCACCAGGTGTAAAAAATGCTTTAGGATCACTTCCTGTCAAATATAATTTAATACACTCTTCTGCAACATCCACATATACTCTATCACCCTTTTTTGCCCTATTTCAAAGTCATTAAAAGTGAAATCACATTTTAGCTGACATTATAGGCTGAAGAAAACATATATTTTTGAAAAGAAAATATGTGCTCGTTTTTGTTATTGGCATTTTTGTTGTTGTTGTTGTTGTTTAAAAGTTGAAGTTCATCCATTTTTATTTTATGTTTTATGACGATCCTTTAATTTGTTGCATTTGTTAACTCCCATTGTGGATTTTACGAACATTGACGTTATGCAGTTATTTCTATTCTTTCACTTTTAACAACTAAATTTATGAATGACCCCTATTGAGACATAAAACTGACGGTTCATTCATCTGAAACTATTGGAGCTCATCTTTAAAAGCGATTAAAGGTCACAGAGATGTCTGACATTCCTCAATGTGCACGCGCGCGCGTGAGTGTGTGTGTGTGTGTGTTGGGAAGAGGCGGGTCTATGTAAAGTGCTCATTTGTTGTCACATCTATAGAAACTCAAGCGCGCTTTAGTTTTTCGACATCATCGAAAGGCACTCGATTTCTTTCGTTGATTTGTGACTGTTTATTCGATGCTTCACGCTTTTTGGTCGCTGATATACTGTTTAGCCAAATTTAGACGGAAGGTGTAGACGGAAACTTAAAAAAACAGCCCAACAGTGCTGAAAATCGCCTTAATCGTGCAAATATTAGCAACGTTGATAAGACGTTTAAGGTCTTAATTAGACAAACATCTGAAGGCTGTGTCAACGTGCCCGTCTGTTTTAACACTGGGGTTCTTAAAACCATTTTTAATGTGCTTCCTCCATCATTGCAAAAACGAAAAATAATGTTTGTGCAAGCAACAACAGTTTTATTTAATCGAATTACGACATTTAAGTGTTTTTAAAATTATGTTTAAACGAATAAAACAGAAAACAACCAATACAGTGGACTTCCACAGAAGAGTGTTTTCTGGTTTATTTGTTGAAGAAAAACATATTGTGTGTTTAATGTTTATGCGTTATTTCAGATTAATTTGTTTTCATATGAACATTATTTTCACGTCCAAGTATTTCACAGCCTTAAGGAATAGAATGATTGTTTAAATAATGTTTAAAAAAGATAAACTAACTTTTAGGACAACAAATTACCACAAATGATGAGTTAAAAAAACAAGGTTTGTTAAAAATCTAGCGATTTCTATAATGATTAAGATCTCAGTAATTACAAGAAATGCCATTCCTTTCTTAATTTGTATTGATTAACATTTATCTTTTTTTGTTTGTTTGATTTTTTGCAAGATTACCTCACTTTGTGCAATTAAAAAAAAATTGCCCCATTAAAAAATGTAGCTCCACATCAGGTAGCAAGCATTCACCTCGTACAAAAGTAAGTTCTTTAAGTGCTATTTCTTTGCTTGTTCATCTTTAGCTTAAATAACAATTAAAAATAAAAGTTACAATCAATAAGAAACAAAATGCATACTGTATAGAAGGAGATTCCTCAACAAATAATGTTTTCATTTTAGTTGTTTAGAAAACCATCTGGTTTAAAAAACCTAAAAACCACTACACTGATCTGTAGAACATATAATTGGACATTTTATAGCACAAAGAACCACATAACCTTCTTAAATATTTGATAAGAACAAGATCTTTGCTAAACTTGCAAACACAACCTTTAAACCTTTTCAGAATCTTTAGAGAATTTTTATGCAGAAACTGCTGAAATATGTAACAAAAAAAACAAACGAAACGAGAAATGAAAAAGCAATCTTCATACCTGATTCTTCCTTAGAAATATATTACTCAGTTTTATGATGCCAAACATTATGATTAAGATGATTTAGGATATGACACTAGATAACAGAACATTTTTAATTTCTAAACATCCCCTGATGTGAGGATGAGGATAATAAAAACCCACAGTGATAGCAGAGAGAAACCCATGACCTGTGAGTAATTAATCATTGCTTTTATTAAAGTATCCCATTATGGATGGATGACGGTCAGACCCTGTCCCACAGTGGTCTCTTGCTCCTACTGAAATTATTTTTTTATTTAAAATCAATCATGCATGTGGCAAGGCTACAAGAATTACATTTTCATAAATTGCATCAAAACCCAGCGCCCATCATGACAGTATTTTTGTGTGAGGTGGTGAGTTTAGCACATGGAGGAGGTCTCTTGTTTTTCTGCATACGTGTGATGAAGAGAGTTCCTGAACATGTTGTTTCAACATTTTCCCGGCCCCTCGGTGGTCCTCCATGGTGTGTGTGTGTGCTTTTCTTGTGTGTTAGCGCACAGGTTTGACTTCAGATGAATTCCAGCTCTTTGAGATCTCACTGCACATACCTAACGCAGGAGAGGTCAGAGGGCAACAGCCCCTAGCTAAAGGCGCAGCCTTGATGTGAGGACCCTGTTCAAACAATAAAGGAATCCCAGGTTCCCAACTAAGACTGAGTGAAGGATGGAGGAGGGCAGCAGCAGAAAGTGAGCGGGGAGGAGGAGAAGGTGGCATCTCAACATAAATATCAATATAGTTGTTTAAATTCTTGGAAAGATTATTTTGATTACATCTATGCAACAGAGCATATCCAAAATAATTCAGAATATTGAATTTTATTAATATACGCTCTTAGAAATAAAGCTTCCAGATGAGTTTCTTTTTAGAAGGGATGCCGTTGAGGAACCATTTTGGGTTGCCCAAAGAACCTTTCAGTGATCAGTTACTGAACAACTTTTTAAAAAAACGTTAAAAAATGTATGTATATATATATATATATATATATATATATAGTTTTAATTGATACAAAATGTGACACTCTTTACCCACTTTTCTGTTTATTAACGTAAATGAATAAAATCCTAAAACTACTGCCTGGTGATATCATACAGTAATCAGAGGATCTGGCAACATTCGTTTTAAAACTTCCTATTCATATTCAAATTAATTTCAAGAAAGCAACATTGTGAAATATTATTCACATTTAAACTAACAGTTTCTATTTGAATATGTTTTAGTTTATTCCTGTGATGGCAGAGCTGTATTTCAACATCATTTCAACATTACAAGATCCTTCAGAAATAATTCTAAAATGCTGATTTGATGCTCAAGAAATATTAAAAACATTAAAAACAGTCGGGCTGCTTAATGCATTTTAGTGGAAACCACAGATTTATAAGAACAGCCTTCGAAACCTTAAATGTCTTCATTTACTTTTGATCAATTTAGTGTTTTCTTGAAGACTATTATTATACTCTACAAACATTTACATTTAACATTTCCTCAATATGTATGCCACTAAAAGCAATCAATTCCAGATGTATTAAAAATCCAGCTTTCCTCTTTGACCGTTTTCTCTAAAGAAACGCTTTCCTCTTCATCACACCTTGCACACTCCTCACCTTTCCTCACAGCAGAGTGCCAGAATGCTTCATATTCCCTGCATATCTCATAGATATGTGTGAAGATGAGAGTAGAAGGTGAGAAGGATATTGATGAAGGAGAGGAAAAGGACGGGAGAAGAGAGAAGGAAGACCAGTGATCAGTTTGATGCTCAGTGGTGATGATGATGATCAAGCAGAAGCAATATCAGAAACATATCCACGTTAATTAAGTGAACACAAGAGATTAAATTATTTGGTAATTAAGTTGCTTCTTAATTAGTGCTTAATGAGATGCTCACGTGAGATTGTCCTGTATAAAGACACAACTGACACATGACTGAACAGACACAACACAACAAAATCTGTGTGCACCCTTAAAAATAAAGATTTTGTTATTAGTTCCTATGATTCCATTAATAGCCTTTAAACACCCATTAACCTTTTCATTCCACAAAAGCTTCTTTATAAATAGAAAAAGGTTATTTAAAGAACATGCACCAAAGGTTGTTTTTTTCCCACAGAATAAAGTGCTGTGAAAAACCATTTTGGATCATATATTTTTAAGAGTGTGTCCTCTTTTAATCAAATATTTTATATGGTAACACTTTGTTCATTCATTGACATGAACTAAAAATGAACAGTATATACAGCAGTTATAGTTAATTTCAACATTTAGTAATGGATTATTTAAATCACAAGCTGTGTTTGTTAACATAAGGTAACAAACTAGCAATAAATTGTTGTATTTTTATTCAACACAGTCTCAATCCAAATCGTCACGTTTTGTTGCTTGGTCAAGACAATTTTCGTCGCTTTTTGAAGATCAAGGTACCCCTTTTTAGTCACTTTTCGACGCGAGGGGTCCTCCGTTGTTTTCAGTTGTTTGGCTTAATGTCATGGTTTCACACACACACACACACACAGGCAAATGCAGTCACAGGTATTTATTGGCCAAACTAATCATAAACCAGCAGTATAAATACACTACAAACAAGCCGTGTCACATTCCAAGTCTTCGGAAGCCATAGGAAGTCTTTATGTGAAGAAGAGAGTAAAACACAAGGTTTTATTCACTAAAAACGATCCCGCTACGTTCATCTCATTCAGAAAACATACTCCCGTCCCGTAGCATGATGCAATCGCTCACGAGATACATAAGAGCCAATGGCATTTCACAACCAACGTTGACGTAAGGATCCTTGTAGGCATTTTTTATATCTATTCCTCTCACAAATCAATTGTTTTGCCTCAAAAGACTTGAAATATTTATATCTTTCAAATAAATGATGACGGTGGTTGTATCTGCCTGCTATGTCTTGTGTTTTATTGACAGATGGTAGGTTTAGGGGCAGGGGTTATGTGCTCATAAATGTGTAAATACTGTAATATCATTCAGTTTTGACTGTTTACATTGAAAAATCACACCCCTTCATATATGCAATAATCAATTGTTTTTACCCAAGATATCTTTAAATTATTATTATGACGATAAAATTAAAAAAATTATCACATTGTAATATTTATTAGCTCAGGTTTTCATGGATCATATCACATCAGTTATATTCAGAAACCAAAACACTCCAATTTGAAAAAAAGGATGATATTTAACAGTACAATAGACTACTTACATGAACTGTCTTGATGATATTTAAAGAAAATTATCTTTAGATTATTAGTTTTATTATTAAAGCTCTGTAGTTTTTACTGTGGTGCAAAACAGATGAACAAATTACAATTTCTTCAGGCTTACATTTTAACATGATTTTTTAAAAGTGTGTGTGAATAATTAATGCAATGTAAGTGTTTTATTGCCAACAATATAATTTACTCTTACGTTTGCTTCATAAAAATCAGTAAAGATTTCACAGGGAAAAGTGTGCCATGAGCTGAAGGAGAAGGGTTTTAAAATGTTTTACTTAGTAAAAAAGTATAACCTATCAGTCAGATAAAAAGGCATGTATTTTAGATGGCAACGGTTTGATCACATTGTTCGTTTTGTTGCATTAGTAATAAGACACTAGGCTTTATAGGGTTGAAGAGATAACGTTTCTTAACATGTAAGAACGCACACAGTTGGTTTTCCTCAAAAAATGAGGATGATGACGATGAAAAAGGACTTCTTCACAGTCAGCCCTGTTAGATCAAGCGAGTGAGTCAGCCATCTTTACTGGCAACAGTTTTAATGGTTAAGATCATTTCCCCCTTCCTTCCTGCCAGTCAGTTCCTCCCTCCCTCAAGCTTTCATCCAACATGTACAGTGTGATGTTTTATAGTGCACATCTGATAGGGAATCCATCAAAACCTCTTAAAATTTATCAGAGAGAACGCAAATGAGCGCTAGAGAGAAAGAGAAGCAGCAGCAAATAAGTGCTGTTTGTTCATCCATGTCTGTAATTTCATCCATCTAAGGCCCTGTAATCATTCACTTGTCTCTCTCTTTGTCTGCTGCTTTACGGTCCATGTGGTGCATGTCCCCTCGGTCTTAAACACAGCCTTTTTCTTGCTTTAAATGTGTTTATGTGTCTGCCTGTGAGTAAGAGAGGATGAAAGGGACGGAAAGAGGCAGAGAGAGCTGATGAAAAGTGGCCAATCATAGAAATATGACTCATCTCATGCAATGAGTGTCACGCACACGCATGTACATGTTGTGTGTTCGAGTTTTTCCATGACCATATATGTTCTGGTTTTAAACTGTAAAACAGTGACAAAGAAGATGTGGATCAGAATTTCATCGGTTTATGTGTCAGCCAATAATATGTGTGTGTGTGTGTGTGACAGTCCAGATGAGTCAATACTGGAGGAGGCAGGCATTGTGGGTTGGATGGGTTTAATTGATCACTCCGCTGAAGGAGACAAACTCACTTCCACCCTCCCTCTGCCATCTGTGGGGTCACAGACACACGCTGATTTCAGCAATGCATTGACTTGTCTTTTCCTTTTTTAAGCATTCTTCCCCATTTCTCACTCATTTTTATAAATCAGCAATTCAGCATTGGACAGTTGACTAAACAAACTGGCTGAACGAATTGAACTGCCCTGTTCTGTATTTTCTAATTGGCAGGACTTCAGATGAACAGTTGCTGTCAGTGAACTGAACTCAACAATCTGTTTGAGGGAACAAGAGATTCCCGTAATGTTCAGTCGCCACCTAGCGGCAGTTGAATGTGATTGCATACAGTTAAATAAAATAACAATTATTTCTGCTAAACATGTTTGCGTATTGTATAGCCTACTTGGCGTATTGTACCTTATAGGTGTTTTTATAGCGGTAGATGATATCAGTTATGATATTCACATATATAACACAATTATTTTGTTATTAATTTCTGTTTGTTTCAATAGTAATATTTTCTTTTTGTTTTTATTTTATTTATTTTATTTATTTTTGGTTATTAATTATTTTGTTATTAAATATGAGTGAAATACCACAAAATTGCATGTAATACATTCTAACTGCACATGGATTAAAAGTAGATTATGACGTTTTAACGTCAGTATTTTCTTAAAAAATTAAAACAAATATAATAATAAAATAAATACATAAAACAGAACAAATCCTGGTGCACTGTATAGCCTGCTTGGTGTATTGTACCTTATAGGTGTTTATATAAACCAGTAGACAGTAGGCTACATAAAGGTGTTTATGTAGGTTATTATTTGTTAGAATTTAATTAATAGAATTATTATTTTTTATTAATTTAAATTTGTTTTAATAGTCATATTTTAATTTGTCCATTTTATTTCATTTTGAAATCATTTGTTTATTGATTATTTTATTATGACATATTGTTTAATTTATTATTTTAATATGATAAAATGTAAATGTAATTGAAAAACCACTAAATCACGTATAGTGCTTTTTTAATGATGTTGTTCTTATAAATAAAATAAAATAAATATTATCCTTTTGTGACAGTTTATGTTGAATAAAAATCAACAAAAGTTGTCAAATATTCACTGGAGTGATGTGGATAGATGGAGTGATGTAAGTGGGAAAATGTGACAGCTAGCAGTCTTCTGGAAGAAAACTGACAAAAAATGACTAGAAAATATCACAAGGTCCGTTCCTTTGAAACTAGGTGTACTGTATTGAGCAACTGCATGAGTTTATATGTTAGTCACTATGTTGTGAATAGAGTCTCTCTGTATCAAAGAGAGGAAATCAAACAAGCTATTATAGAGTAAATCACCCCTTCGGGGAGGAATTTATGCACCATGTCATGGAGACTGGAAGTGAGAGATACTGTGATGCAATCATATTCAAAGAAATCCACCTGATAGACTTAATGCTTCAAGGATACAAACATTGACAGTAATCCTTGTTATATTTAATATTGAAAACTGAAATGCAAATCCAATGATTCTGAGTCAGTGATGACATCATTGCAGAATGTTACAGTCTGCTTTCTGGATTGGCATGGAAACAAAAGTGGCCATATGGGCAGGCTCAGTTAAATTAATGATTTGTTTTCCATCTCTCTTTTTTTCAAGAACGTTGAGCATTGTTGCGTGTTTCTAAATAAATAACACTGCATCTTTCACTGGCTGTTTTATTTCAAGCCATTATTTTCAGATATGACAGAGGCTTTTTATAAGCAAAAAAACAAACAAATATACTATTGTATGAACTTTCATTTGTAACTCTCTTTTTTGTTTTGACATTTACCAGTTATTGATCATTTTAGGGCAAAATTATTCTTAGTCATTTTTAATTCATATTTGACTTACTTAATGAATACTATGCTATAATTCTTATAAAACATATGTTTATGCGTATATAATCAAACGAAATAGATGAATATGGTAAAACTTTATAACGAGTGTCATATAGTTATAAGGGTGTCATTTGTTAACATCGGTTAATGTACTAAATAACATGAACAAACAATGAACAATGCATTTATTACACTATTTATAAATCTTTGTTAATTTTAATGAAAATACAGTTGTTCATTGTTTATTCGTGTTAGTTAACAAACACACGCATCAGTAAATGATTAAAAAATACTGTGGAAGAATTGTTCATACTTAGTTCATGTTAACTAGTGTTGTTAACTAATGTCGATAATGAACTTTATTGTAAAGTGTTCCCATTAATATATATCATTTCTTACATTTAGAATAAAAATGAAATAGGTCGGTATATTTAATATTATTTTGTTATATTATGATTATTTAATATTATTTTGCTATATTATATTGTTGTTCATTAGTTTGTCATTATTAAAAAAAAAAAAAGATTACAATTAGTTTTTGTATTATTTTATTTGAACCGCTATTTTAAATTTAGTAAAATGTTTTGTTTGACAGCCGGAACTTTTATTTTGAAAAGAAAAAACCCCGAAACCCAACAACCCGGAAGTTATCATGCCTAAAGAAGGGGCTGCATGAAACACCGGTGTGTTATAATCTCCATTGTTGGTCTAAAACGTCTAATTTTAGCTTTAGTTATTAACTTTAAAAACCGATATGTACTTTTATTTTTTCATTGTCAGGTCCTGTTGATGTTTGTGTCAGATAAGTAAGAGCAGCAGCGATGAGGACAGTGTTTATGGTGGCTGAGAAGCCCTCTCTGGCTCAGTCCATAGCCAAAATCCTCTCTAAAGGTGAGTTTGCATGATCTGCATAGAAATAAAAAATACTGCATAAAATTACAGGTGTCCTAAGATCTAAACAGTTGATTAATTTATTTGTTTTTTTCAGCACCTTTGTTGTCTTGTACGCTGCTCTTTGACATTCATTCATTAATATTACATGGACATACCCCTTCAACAGATGGACAGTTGTCATAATATATCAGATGAGATGCTAGACTAAAATATGTCGTTGAATAACATGTTTCTAATTATTTTATAATCGTCTTTACGTTTTCAGTTTAGATACTTATTTGTATTGTATGTTGAATATTTGCGTGGCTCTTTAAGTGAGCAGGAAAAGGTTAGGAGAATAACGTTTGTTTCCTAAATGAGATGGGAAACAGGTTTTGTTACAAAACTAGTTTATTTAATCACATTTACAAGCATTTGGCAATTCAAGGCAGCATAAGCATTGTGTTGTGGTTTAATACGACAAGCATTACTATTCAGTTGACTTCTTTTCGGCTGACGTTAAGTTAAAGTGACGCTACTATAATCGTTGAACTTGAATCCAGTGCATGAACTGTTAGACTCCGTGCTAATTCTGTCTGGATGTAGCACATATACAGGCGATGTTGACATCCTCGAATTCCAGTGCGTAAGTTGGGCATCTTGGGTTTTTTCTGAGAAAAGGCATTTTGATTGCAATGGGGATGCTCTCCAGACTGAAAGAGCTGTCAATCCCCCTACAGGATTGACTGTTCAGGCAGTTAGCTTCATAGATGATCTGTGGCACACGGTCCAGGTCCACGTTCTCCCTGTTATTGATGCAGATAGATACATTCATAATTTGATGGCCTGTAATTGTCCTAATTGGCACCAAAATGCATGCAGTGTCTTTCAGATTAGATTTAGATTTTTCTCCTGCAGTACACTTTCCATTTTGCTGGCTATAAACCCTTATTTTGAAAATGCTTACAGATCTGCTGTACTCACTCGTAGCTCCATGCGGCGACGCTGCGTTCGTTGATCCTGCTGGGCAGGTTGATGAGCTGTGTGTGGTACTCTTTCAGCGTGGAGGAGCAGTAGGTGTGCTCCACACACTGGGCAGCGATCGGGCTGCAGTGGCCGGGGTTCAAGACCAGCAGAAAAACGCTCAGGAGTCCTAGAATCTGAGAGTGAGAAGTATTTAGAGGTTACTGGTGGACACCTTCTTGGATTGTGGTCAATCTGTAGCTACTGCCAAAATCAAAATCAGCTGCTTTTAGAGATGCGGTGCAGCAGAGTACATTAGCATCATTCAAGTTAAAGAATAATTAGATTCCATGTGCCCCGGGCCGTGCACAGATCTTTTGAGGGGCATGTGCTGAAACTGAAAAAAGGGCACCCCCCCCCAACCCCATACATGCAGATTGCGTTGTGCGTGATAAAATGTATAGAATGCACAGTTATTTTTATTTAATACATCATTAATACAGTAGTAAACCATGTTTTTCTATGTTCATACATGTGAAGACGAGCAGGGAGGATACAACACTAGATTATTATTTTTTTTTTTGGCTTAAATGTGTGATTCGAAGAAATCATTTCTGAAACGGATTTATAGTATTCTAAATTGGTTCTCAAATTATTAAAATGACTAGACTATTCATTACGTTTCATGTTTTATACCTGAATTTTATATTCTACTGCAAATATGGATTGGTGTTGTATTGTTGTTAATAAAGTATTAATTATTAATAAAACACACACACACAAACACGCTGTTCCTAAACCATGATAAGCGGAACGTGTTGAAAATGACCAATCACAAGAGCGGAGAGATCTGATATTTGATCTCCAAGTCTCAAAAGTGTACTTGACGAGCGAGCAGGGGCTGAGCAGCTGAGAGAAAAGTCTATGTTAAATACATCATTGATGAACAATAAATAAATATAGTTTATTAAATCAGTATCTTGGGCTCTTGGTTATTGCAAAGTTTGAGTCTCTGACAGATAAATACTAAAAATTGATTTTACCCTAAACTACTGAATGCTCAGTTTTAGTTTAGTGATAGCTGCATATCAGCCAGGGCACTTTTCCACCAAAAATTCCCAATATTTGAGGAAAAAAATGGATAATGTGTGGTAAATATTAATAATAATTAGATTTTAGCAATTTAGTTTACTTATAATTTAATGTGTTATAATGTGTATTTATAATATGTTTGCTTTTTTTATTTTAGCAATGATTCTTCAAACTGATCATGAAAAAATAAAATGTATTATGGTTTCCTGTTTTTTTTTAATATTAGAAAGGATTTCTGAAGGATCATGTGACTATATCTAAAAATAGATATAATATAGAAAAAGTCACCTTTGCATCACAGCAATTAAATTAGTTATTTGAAATTGTAATAATATTTCACAATGTTAATATTTAAATGCCGCTTGGAGGCTTCTTTCAAAATACATAAAATTACCCCAAACATCTGAATAGTTATTGGCTGTATTAGTAATCATTTAAATCTAGAAAGCAGTTCAGTTTCCTAGTACTGGGTCCTAGCTGATCTTGGGAGGCAAATCTTGTGTTAATAGAGTTGAAGGCTTACCTGTAGCTGTTGCATGCTGGAGAAACGCAGGAAAGGATTGGAGCGAGAGGGTGATGGCTTGCAGTGCCTGTTGGAGGGAAAGCTTCCAGTCCAAATGTGTCCTTCCCCTCCTTTTGGGCCTATATTTATGTAGCACCATCTCAATGGAAACCTCCAAAAATCTGTAGTGGAAGCCAGTGGTCAAAGAGAAAGGAGGTCATCATCAGGCTTGCTCACATTCACTCCATCATCAGAGTTCAGCCTTGGAAACAGCATCTCATTACCTTATGGCCACTGTTGATGTCATTCAGGGTTAACAAAATAGAAAAGCATGAATGAAAGGAATGATGCATAATCAGCTCTTCTCTCTCTCATTTTACTTTATGATGGATCGCTCAATGCCAGCACCAATTAGACTGCTTTCAGCCAGTTCATCTGATTCTACCATCAATGTTTCTGAAGGAGCGGTTACGCAGTAGTCGAGCTTACAGGATCATGTCAGTTACTTTTGACAGATGAATGCTAAACAGTGTGCATTCGAAGCGAAGGATTAAGTCTCGTTAGAATGCAAGGTTATGTTTGTATGATGTTTATGGTAAACTACTTCTGTTCTAGTTAATGGGATAGATTCATCAAAAATAAAAAAAATCCATCACCCGTATGTTGTTCCAAACCTGTATGCTTTTTCTTTCTTCTGTTGAACACAAAAGAAGAATGATGGGTTAGAAGTTTTGGGTCCTAATGAATTCTGTTGCATTTTTTGAAATTGAAATGAGAAGAAATGTATGATGTCCTTAAACATTTCTTTTTGTTGCCTTTGACTTACAGGCAGCTGTTCAACCCGAAAAGGCCTAAATGGAGCGTGTTCAGTCCACGAGTACACGGGAAGCTTCATGGGTCAAAACGTGAGGTTCAAGATGACGTCAGTGTGTGGACATGTCATGAGTCTGGACTTCATCGGCAAGTATTTGGTCTTTATATATAATATATTTAATACACTATACCATTCAATAGCTTGGAGTCAGTACATTTTTTTGGAAAATAAATACTTTTTATTTAGTAATTATTTTGTTATGATAATGACATTTATAATGTTACAAAATATTTATATTTTAAATAATTTACATTATATTATATTTTTAAATGAGATGATTAAAATATTGAAATAGAATATGTTTATTTTAAATCCAAAAAACCTGTTGCATTATTCTCTATCCTTTATGTTTTGCAGGAAAGTATAACAACTGGGATAAAGTTGATCCAGCTGAGTTGTTCAGTAAAGCTCCGACTGAGAAGAAAGAAGCAAACCCCAAACTAAATATGGTCAAATTCCTTCAGGTGGCTTTACCTTTCCTTACCTGTTGACTAAAATAAATGTAGTTTGTCTAAATGTTTATTTAAAGACAACATGTAAACCTATCAAATATTTTTTTTTCTATTCTATAAATGGAATGTAAAGTAATTATACTATAGTACATTTAAACAATTAACAATATTTAACAATCAATAAATAACATCTTAACAAATCTTTAAATAACAAAGTTGCTGTTTATTGACAGGTTGAAGCAAAAGGTTATGACTATGTCGTCCTGTGGTTGGATTGTGATAAAGAAGGAGAGAACATTTGTTTTGAGGTGAGTCTACTGAAAGAAAATACAACCAAAGATTGTCCATATAACTGTGCCTGAGGTGTTTAGTCCTGTTGTTTGTGCTTTGTCTTGTTTTTTTTGTCTTGGATCTCAGGTGTTGGATGCCATTCAGCCGGTGATGAATAAGTCCTACGGTAATGATCGTACCGTGTTTCGAGCAAAGTTCAGCTCCATTACAGACACGGATATCTGTAATGCCATGAACCGACTCGGAGAACCCAACAGGAACGAGGCTCTGTCAGTAGATGCTCGTCAGGAACTGGACCTCAGGATCGGCTGTGCTTTCACACGGTATGAAAAAGGCCTTATTGTATTGGTTTACTTATTTTAAATAAGGTTTTTAAATAATATTATAATACAATGACATTTTTTAAAATTCTTAACAAGGCTGCTTTTATTTAAATAAATTGTAATATAATACATTTTTTTTTAGAACAAAAACAGCAATATTGTTAAATATTATTAAAATAACTGTTTTCTATTTTAATATATTGTAAATGCTTTTTTGTTTTTTCATGTGATTTAGCAGTTTTCAGTGTCACAAGATCTTTCAGAAGTCATTTTTAAATATGGTCTTTTGTATATATTTGTAATATTTAGAATATTCAGAATTCCCAATTTCCTTTAAAACAGTAGTTCATTTGTCGTCTTATGGATAATAGTAAGTTGTTCATCACATATTATCACACGTTATTTTTAGTTTCCAGACTAAATACTTCCAGGGGAAATATGGGAATTTGGACTCCTCCTTGATCTCATTTGGTCCCTGTCAGACTCCCACACTGGGATTCTGTGTGGAACGGCATGACAAGATCCAGTCCTTCAAACCCGAAGCTTACTGGGTTATACAGGCAAAGGTCAGCTCTGGCCTTTTCCACTCAAAATACAAAACCATGTTAAAAAAATAAATAAATAAACTTTCTCATTGCATACTTGCTTCTTTTCTGCATTTTTTGTTTTTGTGCACACAGGTTTTTAAAGGCAAGGACAGTCCACTCATCTTGGACTGGGACCGTGTTCGAGTTTTTGACAGAGATGTTGGTCAAATGTTTGTTAACATGGCAAAGATTGCTAAGGAGGCTAAAGTATGTATTTTTAACTGATTTCAGTTAATATGATTGTCGTTTTAGTGATGCTGAATGTACATGAATCACAATGCGTCTTTTCTTGCAGGTTGACTCAGTGTCTAAGAAGGAGAAAGCCAAGCAGAGACCCCTTGCATTGAATACAGTGGAGATGTTAAGAGTGGCCAGCTCTGCTTTGGGTGGGCAGCTTTCCTTGTGATATTAAATGTGAATTCACGAATCAAAAGCGTAAGAACTGGGCTTTTAATGAAGAAAGAAAGAAGGGAGACAATACAATCAATTATTTCTAAAATGTAATGAGCAGTCTTAAGTGGTTTAGAACTTAATTTACTCAAACAACTTGACTTTTTGTAAATGATAAAAAATATACATAAAAATAATGATTTAAAATAGTTATTATTAATTGTGTTTAATAGCATCCAAATTTAAATGTTTTTGTTCACGTAACACGTGTGTGTTCTGGCTATGTTTATTGTGTATATATAACTAAACACACATGCATGTATGTATTTAAGAAAATTAGTTATGTTTATATTTTAAATATGTTTTTATATAATATAAATATATACATGTGAATAATTGTGAATATTTTCAAAATATATACTGTATGTGTGTGTATTTATATATATATATTTACCTACAGTGCTGTGCAAAAGTCTATTTTCACCAATAAATAAAGTTTTTTTTTGCAGTAGCGTATCAGTTGGAAATATCAGTTTACATTTCCAAACGTTATTTTTGTCATTAATTGCAATAATGCAGTGAGATTATTGTCTGACAACAGCCAGTGCTCCACACAGAGATCTGATCTGATCTTATCCAGTCTGTCTGGAATCACATGAAGAAACAGAACAAACCGAGACGGACTCAATACAGAAGAACTGTGCCACATCTCCAAGATGCTTTAAAAAACCTACCTGGAAAGCTTACCTGAAAAACTCTGGGCAAAGTGTACCTCGGAACAGAAGATGTTTTACCAAAAGCTGCAATACCAAATATTTATTTGATTTGGTTAAAAGAAGTTAATTGATAAATTAAATCTATGTATTTAAAAAGCATCCTCATTTTACAGCATTTTTACACGAGTGTCTAAAACTTTGAACGGTACTATAGCTTTCCAGGTAGGTTTTTTTCTTCATCTTTAAGACGTTCTAACATGCTAACAGAGGAAAAACAGAATCTAAACTGCAGCGTATGTTTGATTTTTATCTGCGTATTTCTCAGGAATGGGTCCCCAGCACACTATGCAGATAGCAGAGCGTCTCTACACACAGGGTTATATCAGCTACCCTCGCACAGAGACCACACATTACCCTGAAAACTTTGACCTGAAGGGCACCCTCAAACAGCAGGCCAACAGCTCCTTCTGGGGTGAATCGGTGAGCAATAGCCCTTTCCCACCCCCTGAAGAGATCGCTTAAAATGCTCGTTAATTAATTAATATGCTCTTTTAATGATTCATGTTTTATAATATATATTTTTCTAGGAAGTTTACTTGCATTATTTTGTTTCATATTTATTACTGTAATATACATAGCCTATATTTTTATTCATACTGATATGCCACAAAAATTATGTAAAGTGTGTGTGTTTGTGTGTATACAGGTAAAAGCCCTGCTCTCTGAGGGCATTAACAGGCCAAGAAAAGGAGCGGATGCAGGAGACCATCCGCCAATTACCCCCATGAGAGCCGCCTCTGAGAGCGAGCTGGGTATGACTGTCAAATGACATATTTTTATATTTACATGTTTGATATTAAAAGGTCTACCTCAGAGAAACACTCAGAGTCCAATGCATGATCCTGTTAATAATTTTAAAGGAAAGGAAAGGACGTGACAAGTGGCCAGGTATGGTTTCCCATACTAGGAATTAGTGCTCTGCATTTAACCCAT
>JAUYWG010000065.1:970371-1009949 GCA_034779775.1 Enteromius afrohamiltoni | reverse complement strand
GAACTACTTCAGTTGTGTGTAATGAATCTAAAATATATGAAAGTCTAATGTTTATCAGTACATTACAGAAAATAATGGACTTTATCACAATATGCTAATTTAAATAAAGGACCTGTATTATACTGAATTCAGTTATGAAGTGTCGTTATACATGATAAAATTAAATGGGTCAGTATTTTAAATATAAATGGGAGAAGTAATTTTTTTTAAATTGTCAAGTATTTTTCCTTTTTGCACTGGGAAATTATTGACAGAACACCAAAATATTTAGAATCATTTATTATTTTACTTTTTTTATATATATATACAATTCTTTATATTCAAATCTATTACATATGTATTAAATTCAGCATTTTGATTGGTACTATACAATATACAATTTGACATTATGTATTAGATATTATAAGGTACTTCAACTTTAATGGATATATATTATTTAATATTATTTAAAACATATTATGCAATTTATTTAATGCAGTTAATCTAAACATAATTGTATAAAAATGAAATATTTAAATATTAATTGGTCATTAAATTGTTTTGACTCAACAGGTTTGTTTTCTATTTTCTATTTTAAATTAAGCACTAATTGCAAAAATATATTTATAGGTTATTATTTATTATAATGTAAAATTGCTTTATTAAATGTATTATTTAAATGAATGTAGTTTATTTAGAAAGTAATAGGACAATAAAATACAATTTGTGATTCAAATGATTAATTCAGTTTATGCTAATTTAAAAATGCATTTAAACACAATATTGTTTTAAGAATAAATAGTACTGTATTATAGTAATAGGAATCATAATTATTCAACAAATAATGTGACACTCATAGTGACCACTGGATGGCAAACTAAACATTCATTTGTTTTGGTCTTTTTCAGCGTCTGCGCAGCGGCAGCACTGGGGTGGCAGTCTTACTGACCTCTGATCGCCTGACCGTCTCCTGGCTGGGCGACTCTCAAGCTATGCTGGTTCGACAGGGAGAACCAGTGACCCTAATGGACCCACACAAACCTGAAAGAGAGGTACGACACACTTCAAGCCACTGCTGACCAATAGAGACCGAACCACAGGAGCGTATCAGATGCCCGTCTGTTCTCTGCGAGCAGCTGAAATGTGAGACAGAGGAAGCCACTGCTGACCACATGCTGAATCAATATTAGCAGTGTTTGCTGCATTCTTACTACTGCCACTGAATGCCAAAGCATCAGAACGGTCCTTAGAGAGGAACCGACTCACTTAAGATCAGAATTTCTGCACATGATTTGCAAAATAAATACTTAAGTGATAGAGCAATAATGATGCAATGCATGCAAGCAATCTGACAAGGTGTATCATTACTCTTTGGATTTAGCTAAATATAGGTGTTTATAAGCTCCAGAGTGTATCGTGAATGTTTGTGTTTGTGTGCAGGATGAGAAGAAAAGAATCGAGGATCTGGGTGGATGCATTGCTTTTATGGGGTGTTGGCGGGTAAATGGGACCTATGCCGTTTCTAGAGCAATAGGTGAATGTCTTGCATCGAATCAAAAAACTATATTCATGAGTATTTACAAGTATGGGGGGGTGATATACTGAATATTTACAAAATATTTAAATATTTAGGAATGTCAGTATTTCACTGAATTTAATGTGCTTTTTATTTATTCATTATTAAGATGGAGTATGAATAATAGCATCTCTGATATATAGTGTGTGTGTGTGTTTTTATACACGCATATATATATATTTAATGTGTATATATGTGTGTGTGTATAGATAGAGTGCAGGTTAGTACATTACGTTATATATATTATTTTTTTAACCCTCGATAGGTGATTTTGATCAGAAGCCGTATGTCTCTAATGAAGCTGATTGCTCCTCGATCCATCTGAACGGTCATGAAGATTACATTCTGCTTGCTTGTGACGGCTTCTTTGACGTGGTTCGGTCTGGGGACGTCCCGGGGCTGGTCATGGAAGCTCTGAGGGAGACCGGGGGCACGGGGGACAATGTGGCCCAGTCTCTGGTGGCCCATGCTAAAGCTGCCGGATCCAGTGATAACATCACAGTTCTCCTGGTGTTCCTCAAGGATCCGCAGCAGCTTCTGACCTCCAAGATCAGTTCCAGAACAGAGCCTGAAGGAGCTGCGGCTGCAGGGATCTGAAAGTGGTCATCAGGGAGAAATTGTCCATGATGGAAGCAAATCAGAGGACCAGTAGCAACCAATGGTCTTTTCAGAATCTGGAAAAGCGTTGCATTTGAAAAGAATATGCTTGTTGAGGTCATCCGAAACGAGTCCAGTCACGCATTCAGAAGAAAGCATTGAACGCAGGTGAAAGGCGTTTCCTTGCTTTTTTTTTTTTTTTCTCCAAGAATGTCTGATCCCTGGTCATTTATTAACTCTCTTTGTTGCTATGTTTGAACTTGCCTTCATTTTTAAACAACATTTTTCCATCTTTTGCCTTGTTTTTACCAGCTTATATTTACATTTACTGGTGCTTAAAGGAATAGTTCACCTAAAAATCACAATTCTATCATCAGTCAGTCACCCTCATGTCATTCCAAACCTGTATTATTTTCTTTTATCCTTCTGTGGAATTTAAAATAAGATATTTTGTTGGTAGAAGAATGTACAGTGTTTCCCATTGATGTCCGTTGTGTTGAAGTCATTGGGAACCAAATCGGTTTAGTTAACAACATACTTCAAAATATCTTCTGTTGTGTTCAACAGAACAGGTTTGAAGGTTTGAAACAACATGAGGGGGAGGAATTATTGACAGAATGTAAATTTTTGGATGGACTGTTTCTTTAATATATTATAAACAATTTAATATCTTAAAGACGTGCGTTTTTTCCAAGCGTATTTTGTTGGGTTGCACTCTCTTTTTGATACGACTGTTACAGTGGAGAGAAAATCGATGTTAATAGTCTTAACCCATACAGTATTGCGTCAAATTTCGGACCACACCGGCTTCGATAATAAAATAATAACTGACCATAAGGCCTTCAGCTCTGTCAGCAGATGTACTAATCCAGTGTTGTAGGTGGTTAGTATTTTTAATACTGTTATTTATTTGACAAAAAGTATTTATGGCTCTACTGTACTGTGTAAACACCCTCTTTTATGTGCCAAAACTGTATTTACAAGTCTGTTGCTGCAGCTTTTCACAAAGCAGTTTTTCGAAATGTATAGTAAACCTTTATTTATGCCTATTTCTTACTCATTTTGTTACAGTGCCTTTTCCACAACCCCCCTTAAATTTCAGTATTAATGTGGGAGTGTGCGTGTTGGTGTTATATTATCATAGCCAGACTTTGCAAACCACACGTCTTGCATGCTGCAGGTCGTCTCACGTTACAGCGGCTCAATATTTGAAAGCCTGATGATGAGTAGCTCATATAGTAGCACAGTCACTATAATGTGATAAAGCCAAGAATATCGCAAACCTAATGGATACTGAATGAGAAAGGTGAAGACGGAGCGATGAAATAGTGTTTGTATAAGTAAAATGTCTCATTGGTTATCTTATAATGTACACTACCGTTCAAATATTTGGGGTCAGTAAGACCTTCTCTTTCTTCTGCTGTATGTATTAGATTAAAAATCCAGAAAAAACTGTAATATTGGGAAATATTATTTCAATTTAAAATAACTGTTTCCTGTGTGAATATATTTTAAAATGTAATTTATTCCTGTGATACAGTTATTTTAATATGAAAAATATTTCACAATATTAAATTTTTTTCTGGACTTTTAATCAAATAAATGCAGCCTTGATGAGCAGAAGAAACATCTTTAAAAACCATTATATATCTTACTGACCCCAAAGTTTTGAACGGTAGTGTATATAGAGTATATTTAAAGTTTTCCACAAAATAAAGTGGGATGTGGATGTTTTTTTTTTAAACAAGTCTTATTTATGTTCACCACGGCTGCATTTCTTTGATCAAAATACAGCAAAAACTGTTAAATTGTGAATAATTACAATTGAAATACCTGTCTTCTATTTTAATGATCAAAGTGGAATTTTCTGCATTGTAACTCCAGTCTTCAGTGTCACATGATCTTCTGAAGTCACTCTTAATATGCTGATTTGCTGCTCATGAACATTTTTTGAATTTGGTGGAAAAATGAAAAATCTAAATTGAAAACACACTCTTTACAGCCACTTTTGATCAATCTAATGCATCACTGCTGAATACTGATATTAATTATATATTCACTAGTGGTCTCAGACTTTTGAATCCCACTGTATCCAATAAATATATAGTTATTTTCCCTAGAGTGACACATGCTGCAGATTGATCCATCTTGGATATGGGATATTACTTCTGCATTACGCAATTTGTTTGTAATTGCCAATGACTCTAAAAACCAAACGTCTATGCACATCATCAGTGATGATCTCATGTAATTCATTAGGAAATGGGATGTGCCAATGATGGGAATTTTGTGACGTCACAGTGGTTAATTATAGTCTTACCCCATTTTAAAAGCGCAATGCCTTGTGTTTTTCTCATAAAATAAATGCTGTAATCATTTACTCACCTTCATGTTACTCGAAACCAGTATTTTCTTCAAGATGATTTAAAAACTGTTTTTTGGAGCCCACTGACTTTTATTGTATGGACAAAAAAAACAACAACATTCTTTAAAGTGTCTATCAGTAGTTGATTACAGATTTTTTGTTTTTGGGTGAACTGCTTTCCATGTTCACAAGAGTGCCAAAAGACATTGTTTATTCCGTATGTGTTTTGCTCTTGTGTCTTCTAATGCATTTATTGTACTTAGTATTAAGAGTTGGATTTTTAAAGGGTTGAGGAGCACTGAACTACTTCTGTGTTTTTGTCTAGAAAGGAAAGATTGTGAACGTATGCATCACTAGATTTTACGCTCGTGTGCATTTTTATACACTTTTAGCCTGCAGTATTTTTTTCACAGGACATTTTGTAATTGTTGCTATTTGTACTAAAAAGTGAACATAAATCATGGGAACACGTGGGTGTTACAGCTCTCAACAGTACACGATAAAGTGCCTTATCTTTACATACTTTTCAGAATCATCTTTGTACAGGCAACTTAACTGATAAACCTGAGTGAGCTGACTCTTTTCATACCCAATTTAGCATATTTACCTCTACTGCTGATTTTGCGTGCAAGTCTATACTGGATCAAATCATACAAATTCCACACTGAGTGTATTATACAGTGAATCTTCTGCCTAAATGTTTTTGCATGTTGTAATGTTTATGTCAATGTCTGATGAACATTAAAGCTAAATGTGATTGCTGTTTTGTGGTATTTTAAGAAATTGTTTTTTATGCAACTTTTTGTGGATTTATAACCAGCGACGCAAGCATTGGACTTTGATATAATGTGAATAAAACACTTTTCACATCAGTTTGGTATCTGAATTTGTTACTGCACTAGTTGCCTCGGTCTCTATGTGGTAAACCACACAACTCTGCACTTTAGGTCTCCTTTCACACTTACTCTCTCCTATGATAATATTTGTCAAACTGATTTCCGATGTGTCTCACACATTAAGCATATATGCTGCGTAAAGTAAAAGAATTGTACATACATGATTGTCACGCAAGTAGATACTTAAGATGATATAGGCTATATTAAAAGTACCTGTACATATTACTACCTTTTAAAAGACCTAGTGACCGTTTTGTATGAATGTAACCATACTTTAATCTTGTATTATGTCATTAAACACGCATAAGGGCTGAAGTTTAAAGGACTTGACATGTTTGCGGGATACATAAGAAACATGTATTGGGTAGCTGATGATGAAGATGATGATGGTGGCGGTAAACAAACCAACCTGGTTTGCTGGTCCAGCATTTAGAGGTTTCAGAGGGTTTTTTCCCCTTTCCAGCAAGTTAATCTGGGAAACCATCGTTAAAAAAGCACAGCAAAAAAATATTTATATCTTCTATTGTTAATATAGGTGTTAAATAACCTGCTGGTTCAGATGACGCCAATTCTGCTACACTATAAAAATCATTTTTGGAAGATTAATGTTCTGTGTTTACAAGAAAGTGTCTTTAAACCTCACGATTTCCCGTTTAATTAAATGTTACGTGCCGTTGCTTTATCAGTGATTTATACATTTTTCCAGTGTAAATTTAACATTCACACAAGATCACAAATCATACGATAAATACAATTTTTTTTGTCTTGTAAATGTTTTGTTCGTAACGTTACTCTGTACAGAAAACGACTTGCCTGTCACCGTGAAGCTCCATTATAAGTGTCTGTTTAAACCGTTACAAATAGGCTCCAAACATGATACATACGTTTATAATTTCCGACCAGAATCACAGTATTATCTGAGGACCTACCCATCAAAAATCATATTAGTTCTGACTAAATTACAGCGTCTTTGAAACTCTGGAGAAATGACGCGTAACTTCTAGCTCTATGGTAACCACTTTGCTCTCCCTGTACACGTGACCCGCTCCGTTACTTCCTGCGGCAAGGCTCTCACTCTCTCTCGCTCTCACTGCCGCCTGCAGTCAGTCAGTCTCACCACAGAACACGCTACGCGCAGATTACTATAACTATATATATATGCCAGTCAACAACACTTCTGCCGCCCCTTTCCTTTCACTCCGACGCGAAGACTTCGGTTTAGTTTAAACACGTCGCTTATCCTGCCTCCTACTGCGTTTTCTTCAGCCCGAGAGCTTTTCCAGAGCTTCATAAGCTGCTTTGGGTAAGAAAAGCGCGTTTGTTGTGCGTGTAAAGGCAGCTCAGTTTCTCAGCAATGGCGACAGCTGCGGTATCTGCCCCTGCTGGCGGCGGCCCGAACCCCGGATCCGGTGCCGAGATGGTCCGCGGTCAGGCTTTCGACGTCGGGCCGCGCTACAGCAACCTCTCGTACATCGGAGAAGGCGCGTACGGCATGGTTTGGTAAGATGCTTTTGCACTTCTAAACACGTTACGCTTTGTTGCCGTTGTTTTTCCGAGAATTGTATTTATGCTTCCTTTTGTCGCTTGCTTGGATTTGTTCATTCAATCACAGCGCAGTGCACCAGACCCCCACTTCTCTCGTTATCGTGCTGCTTCTGCTTGAAACCAGTTGCATGCACTTTTCTTTTTTTCTATGCTGGACTTTTAAGCTTAGTTTTAAATGTGCTTTAACACATGTGGACAAGTTGAGACATCTGTCTGGGCACTTTCTAATCACGAGCTGGTGATTCATTATTTAATCATTTTGTATTGCAGATTTAGTTTGGGCTGTTTGTCTCTCGAGTACATTTCGTTGCATTAGCTTTTGTATTAACTCGATAGCATTGCAGTTAAATTGAGATTATGTAAATATGGTAAGGTGTATTTAATATGACGATGCCTTTTAGATAATGTTACATTTCTGCAAATCTGTATTAAATAAGTGTTTCTGAAAATGATCAGTGGGGAAGCTCCAGTCTGTATAAATTCAAAGATATTGGACACTTTTAGCTAAGACCAGACATCAGGCATGGATCAAAGTTTATTAGAGGTGTAGATGTGAAATTTGCGCAGTGCTTTTCCAGGAATGTCAAGGTGGCAGGGCTCTCCAGGGCGGCGTGGGCGCATGCTCCCCAAGGTTGTGCAAAACTAGTAGGAACAAGAGGCACTTGGATGCGCTTCGCTGTTGGATCTGCCCACGAAAAACAGTTGAAATTGATAGTGCTTGAGTTGGACCTACAGCCCTAACTTTAAATGCTGGTTTGATATACAAAAGTGGATGAGCATCATTTTCCAAATATAAATGTTTCACCAGCTTCCCAAGACTTGGCGAGTGTTCTTTAGTTTGTAAATCAAATGTTTATAAAGATAGATTTATTCACTGGTTTTGAAATTGTATAACAAAGAGGAACTGTTGCAAGCTAGCTTTGTTACAATTGAGAGACTGCTGGCTCAAATTTGCAGTCTGATGGCCCATCTGTTGGCTAAACGAATGAGCTCATCGCTGGCAGGCCTAGTTTTGCTCCTCTCGCACGGATGAATGAATGGTTCACACCCACTCCAACAGCTACAGAGTAGAACAAGCCACCCTGGGTTGACTGTCATATGGACGTGTAGGCCTGTAACATGTTGTGCCGAACAGGCTGTAACAGTCCTGAAAGGAGTTGGAGTAAAGAACCTTGATTAATACTTATCAACAGTGAAGAACACACATATACTGTTATAGACAAACACGACTGTATATATGTGTATGTGTGTCTTTTATTTATATATATATATATATATATATATGTGTGTGTGTAAAGTAAAATAATTCAAATAAAAATTATAAAATATATCCAATCATTTAGAGATAGTAGTGCTAATAAGTATTTATGTATGTGTTTATGGATATATATTGATGGTAGTGCTAAATGCATTTATTTATGTCCAAATATATTTGATGAAATACACTGAAAAGTACATTTTAAAAGAATAATTTTCTGTTTTAATATATTTAAACATGTAATTTATTCCTGTGACACAAAGCTGCGTTTTCAGCATCATTATTCCAGTCTTCGGTGTCACATGATCCCTCAGAAATCACTTTAATATTATGATTTGCTGCTCAAGAAACATCATTATCATAATGTTGAAAACAGCTGTGCTGCTTAATATTTTTGTGGAAACTGTAATGCTTTTTTTTTCAGGAAATGTTTTCTTCATTTAAAAGAATCCATTAAATTCATGATTAAAATTACATTTCGTGACTGTTTGAAAATGTTTTATCGGCTCGTAATTTAGAATCAACCATTATTTACATGATATATGTACTGTATCTCTCTTAGCACTCATTTCCCCCATAATATTACATAATATTTACATGATAATATGTTTCTCAATATTTGAGAACTGTTTGCTTATGTGCAAATAAAACACAGCAGCAAGTCATTGGATTTAGAAAGAGGTTACATTTGGATATTAAACAACAATTCTTGGCATCAAATTAATTTTGTTGTTCATAGTTTTCATCCTGGTGCGGCATTAAATCACACGACCTGTCATTTGAGATGTTTAATGTGCACAAACTTAGTTTGGCTGACATCTATTTTGAAGTATCCTTACCAAGATCTGCTGATGTCATCAGCTACTCAAGTGTCCTCTAATATGCTTTGAATTCCACAGAGAGTGAATTTTACCTAATAGCTCCTTTAATTCAGTTTCTCAATATCGGTGATCCCATTTTTCCTGAATTATAGCGTAGAAAGATCCTAGAGGTGCTGCTTGCCGATTGGGAGTTGTGGATGTTCTGATGGATTTTGCATCCTGCATTACACCCCTCTGTCCACGAGGAAGCATTTCGGGATGGCCATCATCCTGTCCTGTATTATGCAAAAGACAGACGCGCTGTTACCATTGGCAGTGGTTTTCGGAAACCAGTAATGCAAATCACAGACAATGGGCCGTTTGATCAGCTGCAGATTTCCTTGAATCCTCCAATGTCCCGCGTTCATCGTTGCGAGAGCGTTTACTGATATTCTAAACTGATGACGTCCATAACCCAGGAACCGTTTTCTGTATTTGTAAACACAATACTGTTCCAGTAACTGCAACCGCGGGTCAGTTTCTTCAAATAGCACCTGGCGTTCGCTGAGAGGCCCCCTGTGATGTAATGGCTGGAGAATGTGGAGTTTAGCTGTGTTACTGAGGGAGGTTGGGAACAGGCTGGGTTTTCAGTTTTAAACCAGAGAGCGAGTGAATGAGCAGAGAGAGGGCAGGAAATGGAAGGGAAGGGACGGGTAAGTGGATTTAGGAATGGAGAAAGTGAGGTGAAAGGCTGCAGTCCATTTTGTTGTTCTGCTGCACTGAAGCGGTGATTCCCGTAACAAGCGCTTGCTCCCATTGTATAACGGTGTCTAATTACTGGAGGTGGCGTCTGCTGTAGATTCGCATGGCAAGTGTAATTAAGCTGTATTCTAGAGGCTTAAATACAGCTTTTAGTGTTTTAGGTATAAATGGATGAGATGTTAAATATAATCTGGATAGTAAACGCATGTTGTCACACTTGCAGATTGAGGATGGCTTCCAATTCCAAAATGAAATCGGCATAATGTTTGCATGCCTAAATAGTGTCCGTGAAGGAGCCTGTAGATGCTGTGATATTTCTTATGTAATACTACATGTCTCATAGCGTCACTGCTTGTGCCAGACCATATATAAATAAGATACTTACTGGTAACACTTTACAGTAACTCTCATATGACGTCATTAGTTAATTTTTGAGAACATTTATTCATTTTTGTTCATGACACAACAATCAGTTCTTGATGGACAAATGTCCTGCCCTTTGTTTTTTCTCCTTGTTCATTAAATTCAGATGCATGTCAAAATAGAGAAGAAAGGATGCTCGAAATTTAGATTTCATGCCAACCTATGTCAACAGATAAACCTTTTAAACTTTTTTTCTATTTAAAAAATAGATGCTCATGATCAGAAATTGACAAAAGTTAAGGTGAACTGGAAAATAATAAAACCGATGATAGCGCTTCTCTGACTTTACAAATCAAAAATGACAGGTTTATTATTAGTGTTCAGAAAAGATAAAGAGGTTTACTGTCACTCCCTCAGCCATTGTATTAAAAAAGTACATTTTTTTCTGTAATTTAATGTTAAGGTAATATATAACACACAATGTTGGCATAACTGTAACTAAGATTAATAAACGCTTGGTAAGTACTGTTTCACATTGTAAGCTCATGTTAACTATTATAATAATTTTAACAAACGAAACCTTATTTGGACCTAAAGTTCTTTTTTAGTTATTGTTGTTAGTTTTTGCCTTCGGTGCAAGTTATGGATTTGCTGAAGGTCTATTTTATTGCACTCATCACCTAAATGATTATGAATTGTAAAAGTGCCCCATCCATTCAGATGCAAAAATTAATTGCTGATATCTCTTGTTTTATGTCGCCGTCTGCAATTACCATAAATGAAAAGTTGGTCTAATTTTACAAATGAATGTCTCATTTAAATTGCTCACCTGATCCTGGTCATATGCATTTATTAGTGGGTGTTCAGTTAATTCCTTACCAGTCATAAGTGTAATATTTTTGAAAGTGAGATTTATACACCATCTGAAAGCTGAATAAATAAGTTTAATTGATCCACCAGAGACATGCTGAGAGAATCACTTTAGCACTTTAAGTTTGTATTTAGCAAAGCATATTACTTTTAATATATTTACTGTAGGAAATTTACAAAATATCGTCATGGAACGTGATCTTGATATGATCAAATTTTTGGCAAAAAAAAAAAAAAACCTATAATTTTGACCCATACAGTGTATTTTTGGCTATAGCTATAAATATACCCGAGCGACTTAAGACAGGTTTTGTGGTCCAGGGTCACATCAATGATTCTGAAATCTGTGTCTTCTAATCCTTTGACTTTGACTACAATGTGTTGTTACTTGCTGTTTTAAGTCTCCCAAGTTTCACAACACTGATGTGGTATGTTGCAGAAGTGGCACTGTGGGCAGCGTCTCTAAACCATGAGGAGGAATGCTGCAGAACTGACTACCAGTTACAGTTCCTGTTAGTGTTTACTCTGCAGGGCATGACCCTGCCGCTGTACTTCATAACGTTTGTTTCAGTGCTGAAGTAAAAGTGAACTTGTCTCTCAATCGCTTCACTTAGCATGCAGATGTTTGTGGGAAACACTGGAACTCGTAGCTGAGCTGTTGCTAATTAGATCAGCTGTTTAACTTGAGTTTGTGCATGAAACCATTTTAATAGATGCTTAAAACATTGTTCCAAATATTATCTTTTGTTACATACAGGACATAATGCTCTAGCTTCAATTTCAGTCTGGGCTATAAATTCACTGGGCTTTTTTCTTAATTTTCAACAAACTCCTTTTACTAATGCCACTAAAAGTATGTGTCTGCTAATTGGACAGCTTCCGCTTTTATTTAATTTGTGAAATGGCTTGATTTAGAATTTTGTGGTAGCACTGTCAGAATAGGAGCTTTGAATAGTTCTTCTATTTTACATCTGGTCACGAACTGTTAACACTTCACAATAAGACCTCACTTATTGGTATTTGTTTATTAGCTAACATGAACTAAAAATGAACAATTATTGTATCCATCGTTTGTTTCTTCATCAGAACGGATTTGGATAAATGTAACATTACATCAGTGTTCACCAATAGATCCTCTTCAGTGAATGGGTGCCGTCAGCTGATGAAAACGTCACCGTAATCCAAAAGCATTCTGACGGCACCCATTCACTGCAGAGGATCCATTTGTGAGCAAGTGATGTTCTGCATTTCCCTAATTCTGTTCTGATAAAGGAAGAAAGAAACTCATCTACATCTTGGATCGAGTGAATGCAAGTAAATCTTTAATAAATATCTAAGAACAACTAGCTAGGTTAACTGATTAACATAAAAGTCCATAGATATCAGTTTAGGCTGCTGTTAACACTTTTTCTGACAAGCGGATGCAGTGGGTTCTGTTTCCTGGTTTGGTCATGTGTTGTTGGCTATAAACCCAAAATATGAGTTGTGCAGAGTGCTCCATTCAGATTATTCACTGATATATCTGTTTTATGTTATTCTGTGGTTACCAGAGAAATGCTAATGCCACAATTTTAACATGCGTAGTTAAACTTTTATGCCGTTCCAAAATGTCACTGATAGTTATATTATGCTTTTAGTAATATAAGCACAGTTCTTCGGGTTATTGGGTAATTATGCAACTTTTCCTACGTTGTTTGACGCTAAGAGTTTCCTGTAGCGCGACCATTAAATGTGTCACACGGGTCTGGTGTAAAGGCTTATCTCTGTGGCTGTTTGCTTTAGCAGGTTGACTCACTCATTCAGACACATGTATCTATAGCTGGAGTAAATTGAGATCTTGTGTGCCCTCGTTGCAAATAGCACCTCTTCATTATTGTTCAAATTACATTTAATAATTACGATAATGACTGTTTGTCCACTTGAGCTTGAGTTGAGTAAATGGAGTCTGTCTGTGCTGGTCGAATACCCTGTGAGAACTGTACTTTTTTCAGATTTTCATAACTAAGAGTTTTATAGGGAATTTAAATGTATGACAATGACAATAATGTATTTTAAGATATCTCAGTGCAAGCTTTTTCCAGTTTAGACAGCTCTTAACATTTATTTTAATCTAGGACTAGTATTAAACCCTGTTCTGGAAACTGCCCCATATTTTTAAATTTTTTTATTTTATTAATTTTTTTTTTTAAATTGCCTTAAAATTATTCTATGAATAATTTTATAAATGTTTTTTGTTTCTTTTTTTGTTTTTTTTCCATATAGTTTGTTTTATTGCAGTTTAAAAAAAAAATAAAAATAAATAAATATATATATATATATATATTATATTATAGTATAGTATATTATATTATATTTTGGGTTTGTTTTGTTTGTTTTTAGTTAACTATAAACCCTGGCATGTCTGTACATAAACAACATTGTCAAAACCTGTATAGTATCTACTAGGCTTACCGCCAACCGGTGTTTAGCCGCAATGTCACAATGATTTTTATGGTGCAGCTATTTTTATGCGTTTTGATAATAAAACTTCTATGTTCTGCATTGTATTTTGTTGTTGCTTGAATTTCAAGCAACTGATGTCAAATTTCCGCTAATGTAAAAGTGAAAGTAAAATGCTCAGTTCTTTTTAAACTAAATGATTTAAAACCGAAGGAAGGTGAGGGAAAGAGGGAAAACTCAAACTAACCAAATTGCCGCAAATGCAGGTTGCTTTCAGGCTATTTAAAACTGATGTAAGGAGGGAAAGACGGAAAACTCAAACAGCGATTACGATGACGATTATCCAGTGTGGAAATGTCCTCACCGCGGCAACCCTAGTATATACTCTATTCTATAAATGAGAGATGTTGCCTTGGCAATTTGCTAGGTTTAATAAATTTACTTTGGTTATAGAATATTTAGTAACTTTTTTTTGTTTTAGTTGCCAAGTTATACAGTTTTGTCTTGTTTTAGACATGCCAGTTATGTCAACAATATTATAGCAAGGACTCTATAGATTTTCTCTCATACCACCTGATTTTGCTCGCTTGTAAATGTCATCAGTTTACTGCATTTATCATCTTTAGTCATGAAATTAATATAAATAAATAAAACATTTAAAAAAGGAAAAAAGCTGTTCCCCCATTCAGATGTACCAGATATTTCCTGCGATCTCCAATGTCCTGTATTATTTTCTGTGGTTACCAGAGAAATATTAAGTAATGAACATGTCAGTACAAGACATTTTTAATGCATTGTGGGAAATCTTGAAGCCTAGCCTGATTTGCACCGGGTTTTTATATGCGTACGTGCAGTGAGGGATCTAGTCAGATAATTACACTTTTTTTTTTTTTTTTAAATTTATTTTTTTATGCACATCAAGACCTTTAGGTGTCCACAAATGCACATGCAGGTAAATTAGTCAATACATGTACATGCTCAAACATTCCTGCACGTACACACACACACACACTGTTTGAGCGCAGACTGTGTGTGGATATACTGCTTGGGCCATGCCAAACTCTGCCACTGTGCCAGTCTCCATAGCAACCATTCTGCCAAGGGCGTCAATCTGCCGTCACACAAACCAGCCTGACTGGGAGGAGTGTCAGAAGGAGCAGCAACATAGAGAGGAAAGGAAAGTCGGAGTGCTTGATTATTTTGATTAGCAAAAAATACCAACCAGGCAAGGAACATCAAGAACGTGTTCGTAAGAAGGTGGAAAAGCACTGTTTACGGTTGTTGCTGTTCACGGTGGTTAATTTTAAAGTTATTCGTAACTCTTAGAAATGGCTTAACACTTTTGGCAACCCTAGCGTTGAGTTGTTGACATTTGCACCCCTCACATTTCTAAACGGTTAGTTTTGTGAACTAAGTCCTGTGTGGTCTACTTGTTCAGAGTGCTGGAACGGTTCAACCTAGTTAATGGTCTTAAGAATGGGAGAAGCTTCTGACTGGCACAGCTGAAAACGTGCGTGCGTTCTGGGTTAGGAACAGAAAGGAAAGGATTATCCAACATTGTGGCATCCCAGACCTATTTCCATGAGTCTTTTTCACCCTCAGAAGAAGGGCATTGAGAAGAAAGCATCTCGCCTGCTCAGAGGGATCTCACGAATGCACAAATAGACATGTCAAACACATGTAATGCCATATTGCATAATGCGTCTATATCTTGAATCTTACAAAATCAAGAACATGCTTTGGTAATGATTCACCCCAAACTCAAATTAAATATTTTTTTTTTTTTTTTTTTTTTTTTGCATTGTGACATTATTTTTATAAAAACTAAGTACATTAGTTTCAATTATTTATAAAAGCCAATGCAGATTATCTCAATTTCATTACTGTAGCATGACCAAAATGTTGTACTGCCTGTTGACCATGGTGCTGTGCAAGAGAAAATGGTGCACATTGCTTATTACTGTTATGTGATGTGTGTTATGATAAAGTATTTTATGCATTTTATTATTTGCTTTTTAATGAATGATGATCTGAATAAAAAGTCCAAATAATTCTGGATTATTTATTTATTTTTATTTTTTAGTTATGGTCTTAATTAGTTTTAGTCTTAGTTTTTTAAAATCATTTTATTTTTATTGATGTTAATTATTTTTATTGATTTGTATCAGTTAATTTCTCAAATGAAAACAATTATGTTGTAATTATGTATTCAAATATTTGCTGTACTGCCTTTTAAATATTTGCTGATTTTAATTTTGATAAAATATGGATAAAAAACTTCCAGACTCATTATGCTAATGAGAATTTAGGGGGCGATGAAATGAACGCTCTTATGTTCTGACCTAGTTCTTATTAGTGTAATGCGAATAATCTTGCTCATACTTAAGTGTTTAAAATATATATAGGAACTTTATTTCATTTTCAATCAAATCTATTATTTGTTTATTTATTTCCAATTTTTTCACATTTGTTTTGAACTTAAACATGTTCCTGACAGGATTCATGAGCTTTACCAAAACCATGGTCTGTGCCGAAGCATTGTTTGTCTAATCTGATTGTTTCATATAGACCTTCAGCTACACTTTGCTGATGCCACGCTGAGGGTTTACACACACGCAACACTAAAGTAGGGAGTTTTTTTTCTTTTGGTGTTTTATATCCGTGCTTGTTTCTGTGCTGATTTTCAGCCTTTAGGATGTTCACATGCAGCATTCATTCCCTTCAGTTTCTATGCAGCCCCAGCTTTATTTATAGACATCTTTATTATTTTGTGACATGACGGTACGCCATTGGAGCGTCTTTTTCCTCCCTCTTTCACACTGAGGGTATCTGGCATTGTCAGAGTATTGTGTAAATTCACTACCAACGTTCAGCCTGTCTCCGCCCCCTCCTTCAAATTACCATGGCAACAGCCTGTTGCATAACTTCTAACCGCAAAGTCTTGTCTGTCCGTCTCCATGGAAACCATGTCTCTCTCTCCTTTTCCCTTTTTTCCTGCTGTTTTGCTGTGTCCCTCCATCTCTGCTTCTCTCTCTCCTCTCGCTTTCATGGTCTTTCTTCACCTCTGCGTAATTTCTCTACTTTCTGCCTCTTTAGAGTGCTTTGTGCAAGGTGCTGGCTCGATGCTTGATCCTTAAACTTTGTACTTGTCAAATTGCATGAATTGAAATTTGGTATCAACAAAAAAACCCCGTCATAAATTATGACCTGCTTGATGAGCGTGTTTCTGCTGCGCAAGAGAAAATGGTGCAGATGCTGCATTATTGGTGCACCTGACACAGATTTGGCATTAACAGTGTGTCAGCAGTGCAGAGAGTTCAGCTCATGGTTACGCTCGGATGTGATCGTATCTGTCAAGTTCTTCGCGTTCATGAACCTCGTGTGTGAAGATGAGTGAGCTTAAGAAATGTCTAAGCAAAAGGCTAGTTAGGAAAAGGTTACGGTTAGGTTTTAAAGTGATTTAAAAAAAAATAATAATAAAAAATGTAACAATTTGTTTTTGCAACCTCTGAAATACTTATTATTTAATATTAACTTTTAATTAATATTAATATTATTATTACTTGGTGTTTGTTTAATTGCAGGTCCTTTTTATGTTTGAGGGATTTATTTATTTATTAAATATTCTTTTGTCTTTGCTATTTCTCAAATATTTCAAAGCCATCATAAAAATTATGATTTTAGTACATTTTAAAGATTAAATGTGATAAAACCAAACAACGTAAAGCAATTTTTCAGTATCACTCCTGCAAGCGTGATTTTGCTATATCTCGATATACAATATATATCTCTATCTTTACAGAATAAAAGATAGATTTTTTTATTAAATCTCCGAGGTAGGCAGTTCAGAACAAAATGCTTCTTTGAATTTTCTTTTAAAAATCCCTGTATACATATTGAAAAACTATAAAGAAATAATACATATTTCCGCCTTTTTATTAAAAAATAAAACTGTTAAAATAAAAAGTTTTTAAACCTTTCATGCAATTTTATGATAAATCATTCAAGTGAACAGTTGTACAGTTTCATTTGTTTCATTTGTATATTAAAATGAATAGTACTGTATCCCTCTGTGTTGTTTATTTGTTCTGTCAGGAAGAAAACTGAGCCTTTAAATCTCCTTTGTAATAGATATGATTATAAATCAAGAATTATCAATCGTAAATGAATAATAAATAAAATAAGCTTATGAAATAATAACTAACATAACAATGCCATGTCTCAAGTCAAGTGAATGAATCATCTTATAAAAGGCATCTAATACTGACTTCTGAAAAAAGGGTAATAACCAATTACATTTGAGATTACAACTAGGCTCGCGTGCTCCCGTTTCTTTATATGTAGATCCGTTTTCCTCTCGCGGAAATGATTTAGCATCAGTGGTGCGCTCGCTTATTAATGGCATATATTTGGCGCCATAGATTTGTTGGGTTTTTTGTTCAGGCACGGCACCGAAATGAGGGACCGAAATCCACGTTTTGATTCTGTTCGGGACAAACCGGTTAGTCTCAGCCTCGGATGTCATGCCCACGGAATGTTGGCCAAACGTCTGATGCATGTGGTACGCTTAACTGGAAACCCTTCAGGAATCTCGAAGTCGTCATCTGATTGGTTGAATTTGATTGGATTTCCGGGGGACGCGAGTCGCGTTTGTTTTCGGTCCGCCAGGAAACAAAGCGCAGATGTGTGATTGTGGAAGAAAAAGTGTTGTGTTTACATGAGGGACAATGAGCATTTATGAAGATCAGCTAAACGTTGGTTTCTTAAAAGTATGCAAGGTTTGCGGCATAGACTCTTTGAGATGTCCAGGAGTTTTGTTTGAGGCACTTAGTGAAGACAAAAAATATATTTTCACCTGTTAGCCGACAGGATTTGGGAAGAGTATTATTTTCCAAGCCTGGCCGACCCTTTGTCAGCATTTAGAAGGATTCCCAGCAGATCCAATTTTACTAGTTGTGCGTCCCCTCCTATCTATTATGGAAGATCAAGTGAAGGACCTAACTGAGAAGGGGATATCAGCCGCGTTTGCTAGCAAACATGAAACAACAGACGCTGACATCGCAGCTGGCCGATTCAGTATTTTCAGGATTTTCTATGCTGAATGACTGTGATTGGTTGTTTGACATGTCGGTCAAACGGCCTTATGGGCGGGCCTTGACCAAAGAAAGCTGCTGTGAATTCTGCTATGATTGTCTGAAGGTCTGGCTACGTGAGACTACATGCCGGTTACTTGGGTACCGGTGCTATACTTGTACCCTTAGTATGCAGCTTTACATATATCAGTCCCATATGTATACGTGTAAACTAGGGCTGTCAGTTTATTTAAAAAAAACCCAAAACAAGATGGATTAATCACACTGAATCCTACCTAACATTATATATGCTTTTATATTGCGATGATTTCACGTTCAATCTTTAAATTAATTTAGGAACAACATGCAGTATATGTTTTACATTTGTTTGATGGCATCTTTTTTTGTGACTGAAGTCTGAATGTCTCTATACAGTTTATATATATTTTATTTAGCCTAACCGTAAAGTTATCAAACACTATATTCTTAATTATAGACGAATCCTTAAAGCTACAAGTTATTTATTTCCTAATTTGTTTTTATTTTTCTTCTGCTGTTTTATAAGAATTCACAGCAGCTAGTTATTAGCTTATTTGGCTGCTACTAGTTTTAGAGCCACTGCTGCTGAATGTGACACGGATCTGACACGCATGATCGTACTTCCATGTGCATTTTAGGCTACAGCTGCTATATTTGCGCACAGACTATGAGTGCAGTATAATGGCTGACAGGGCAGGAAAATGATTTTTCACCGACACATGTCCTGACAGCACCTCATTTGAGCGTTGGTCACTATTCTTCTACTGAAGCTCCTCTTTACCTGTACGTTTCTGCGCTCCTTTGACTACAGCTGGTGTTGAGGCAAAGCGGGACCGCGTGTCTCAAAAGTCTCTCATGTGGACGCAAAGACTTTCTGCGTGATTTAAAAAAAAAGAGATTGTTTTAAATTGTAAATGAGATGGCCAACCCAAGCTTCACCTCTGCGTTGAATATTTTTTATGTTGTTTAACTGGAAATATTAATTGCATATGCACTAATTTTGATGGCTCTAATGTAAAAACATTTGTATATGCTTACGTTTGTATTTAAACTTATTGCCTTGATTCACAAGCCTATATCTTGCTCTTCCGTTTGACTTATACACTTTATATACATGTACAGTCCATTTTCACAAGTACCTTCATAAATGTAATCTCAGCTGAAATGTCAGTCTTTCCATATAACACATTTCTTTGAGAAGTGTTGTAAAGCAGCGTGCCCGTCTACATACTTCCTATATTGTGTAGCTCATATCTTTGTGTCACATTTGATATTGTTTGTGTGGTTTCTTTTATATTTCTGAGTATTGAATAATAACAACAAAGCTGCATGACGGTGTTTTGCAACCCAGAAAAAAGACGTTTGAGCTGATGATGTTTTTTGCATCTCTTTGTTTCAGCTCAGCGTATGATCGTGATAATAAAGTGCGTGTGGCGATAAAGAAAATCAGTCCATTTGAGCACCAGACATACTGTCAGCGCACGCTCCGCGAGATAAAAATCCTGCTCCGCTTCAAGCACGAGAACATCATCGGCATCAACGACATCATCCGCACCCCCTCCATCGACCAGATGAAAGATGTGTATCCTTACCGTTTGTGTTTTAGCCTGATAATGAATGCAGGATTTTGAAAGAAAGGAAAGTTCAGACCTATTTGTGTTTCTTTTGCCATGTTTTAGGTAGGCAGGTACATTAGTGATGTTCACCGCGTGGCTCCTTTGTACGGACGGAAGGTTTTCTTCATGCTGATAATTACGCATGTCGGTTTGTGCCCTGTCATCATTAAAGCCATAAGGGAGACAAACTAAATATTAGGCTGTAGTTAAATTCAAATTCATTCAATTTTTCAGTGGAACATTCTAAATATTCGTGTTTAGGCTGAAAATGCGGCCTCTGGCACAAACAATGCTCTTTCCCAACTGTGTAGGCTGAGACAATGCAAAAGTCTCTAGTAAAGAGTTAATTTTAGGATCGAAATCAATAGTCAGTAGGCGTGTGGATAGTGAGAGTAGTTTTGTATGATCTAATCGGTGTTGCTCTAATGTGTTTAGCGTCATGCCAGAGCTGCGTGCATAGGGAGTAGAAACACCAGATCTTAAAAGGCCGATGTTTTTGTTCTACTGAAGTTAATACAGAACATAGAAAAGGGCTTATACTTTTTGTTGCTGTCAATTTTTATACCTACAGCCTAACAAAACAGCCTAAGATTGAGTACACATGGCACTTGTGAACTATTTGGTTATTAATTCTGATTCCACAAAACTATTCAGAGAGAGATAATCCATTTATAGTATTGAGCAGCAAATCAGACTTAAGTAAGCTTTTAAGATATTCACTGCTGTTCAGTATTAGTAGGTTAAAAATCCTGTCCTAATTGTTTTACAGGTCAAGTGAATAAAAGTTTACCGTAAAATAAAAAATATGAATATATATATATATATATTAGCGCTGCCAACAGTGTTTGTTTTCAAACTGATATATGCGTGTGCTGTGTTTATTTATGTATAAATATACAAACATGCATGTTTACATTGAAGAGAAATGTTACATTTATATATTAAATATAGAAATGTATGATAGAAATTATAATACAAACAAATAAACTTATTTTGGGTGCAGTTAATCTTTTGGCAGCACTAACTCACGCATGCACGCACACACACACTTTTTTTGTGCGTTTGTCCTATAGAAATCACTTATTTGTTACTTATTTGTATTTAACCTATTTTATAAGAAGTATATATTTAAGTTGTATCTGTTATTATTTGAAGAATAGGAAGCTCAAAAGAGCAGCATTTATTTGAAAGAATCTTTTAAAAGATATCTTATCGGTCAGTTTTGATCAGTTGAATGCATCCTTGGCTGCACGTTCTAATAATTTGAAGGCAGCAAGAATTTCAACAAGCTTTTGTCAGTTCTCACATTTATTTCTGTTTTCTTAAACCCATGCTATGTGTTTGACCTTGACCTTGACGAACTGTAGCTACATTGTACAGGATCTGATGGAGACAGACTTGTACAAGCTGTTGAAGACGCAGCACTTGAGCAATGACCACATCTGTTACTTCCTGTACCAGATCTTGCGTGGCCTGAAGTACATCCACTCGGCAAACGTTCTCCACAGAGACCTGAAACCATCTAACCTGTTGCTCAACACTACTTGTGATCTCAAGGTGAAGTACCCTGCATCATGCCAGTTTTAAGCGTGTCATTTCTGGGTCAGTAGATGGAATCGAAAAACAATGTTTTCATAAAGCTGCACCTGTCGCTTTTTCAACAAATCACATACCTGCAATTTTTATTTCTTTTCTATACTTTATACTTATACTCTATACTTATATACGTTTTACAAATATAAACTTATTATATTTTACAAAATGTTTGTTTGGCTAGTCAGACAAATGGGGCACAAAAAATAAGAGTGCAATAATTTTACATTTTTTTTTTTGCAATTTTTATTAGTGTTTTTAATGTCTACAGTTAATGTTTTTTTAAAAAAAAACTTTTTTACTTTCCTCTTTATTTTCCTAAACATTACACGCATGCAATGCTACAATAGATACTATAGATAATATAAGTGTACATTACTTGTATAGTTTTTATAACATTTTTAAGTTGTTGTTTTTTTGTGCACCAACTTTTTTAAAGAAAAAAGAAATAACACCTTGGAAAGTAGCTGAATATTTCAAATATTTTGTTAAAAATGTTTAATGGTTTGAATATAAAAATATTTTGAAAACATTTGTAATTGATGTACACAAAGTTTTAAATGAAAATCAAATTAAATATGTATTTGTGTAAGCTTTTTTGTATACGTATTGATGCGATTGATTGATTATTTAATAAAATGCTTGCATTTTTACTTTAAATGACTTGTAACTTAGTTTATACATTTATAATGAATTTCCTCAAATAGCTTTTGTTCTAAATTGTTATGCTGTTGCAGACATGCTCCTTTTTTATATATTTTTGTTACATCACCTTGTTATGCCATGTTTTATAAAAAGGTAATTGCTGCGTACTCACAAATCTCTTTAACTTCTGTTTTTATTTCTCCCTACAGATCTGTGATTTTGGACTCGCTCGAGTGGCTGATCCAGACCACGATCACACCGGCTTCCTGACGGAGTATGTAGCCACACGTTGGTATCGCGCACCAGAGATTATGCTCAATTCTAAGGTGAGGGATCAGTCTTGATCTTTCAACGTTTGTTGCCCTGATCAATTAAACACTGCTTAAGTCTAATCCTCCAGTTATTTCCTTACTGTCTCGAGTGTGTGTTTAGATGTTCTATGCAACCTTAAGTCAGCAGTTTGGTATTGGCCATTGCGGTTTTTTTTTTTTTTAAATTTTACTTCCATTGAGCAATTCTTTCATTTGCCATCACCCAGAAAAATCAAAAACATGCATGACAACCTTTTTTTTTTTTTGCATTAGTGTTGATAGCTATATCAATGAACAATCTCTTCATGTATGTGTCTTATCTCTCTCACAGGGTTACACTAAGTCCATTGATATATGGTCGGTCGGTTGTATTCTGGCTGAGATGCTTTCAAATAGACCCATCTTCCCTGGGAAACACTATCTGGACCAGCTTAACCACATCTTAGGTAAACAACCCCATGGACTTTATATTTCCTTGTCTGCAGCCTTTGACGTCACAGCTTACAGCCAATAGTGAGGGGTTTGTGTTTATGCTCTTGTGGTGCCAGCAGCCAGACATCCTTGTCATGATGTCATTTCCTGTAAGTATAGCGTGATTAGTCATATGGCATTTACAGCTCAGGTTAAAAAGCTTAGTGGTTCAGATGAAAAAAGGATGCCTCAGATGTCTTCAAGATTTTAGGAAACATGCTGAGAGATGAATTTAGATGATTGAGATAAACAGGAATACTAACAGATTACAGTGTTTGGTATAGCTTCTTCTGAGCACAGTAACAGCAACACTGAGCTGCTCTTACACTCTTCATGCGTCACAGCATGTCACTAGACTTGTAATGCGGGCATTTATAAAACTGTTGCTAACAACAGTTGTGCCTCTTATTTTCTTATCCTTTGAAAAATGCATTTTGTAATTTTGTTTGTTGTTAAAGTTGTGCTGTGAAATGTTTTTTTTTTATCAGTAAAATAGAATAAAAAATGTATTAAAATAAAATAATAATAAAAAAAAGTCATTGATATAAAATATAAAATAAATAAACTTTTCAGCCCTACAAACGATCATGACAAACCTGGTCCTGTTTTTAAACATTTATCAGAAGTACACTATTACAGTCTTTTTCTCAAATTCGCCATAAATAAATAAATAAATACATTTAATAAATAAATAAGCCACAGCAGGGTTTCTGTGCGTGTTAATTCCCCAATTTAAGGCCTTTTAAAAATGTCCTAAAAAGTTAAAATTCATTAAGTTGTGGCATTAAATGTCTTTGTCTTGTTTTCTAAAACAAGTATCTAAACATCCTTCAATCAAGATACATTTGCTTGAGATGCAAAGTGAAGTGTAGTCTTGTTTTCTGTGGAGAGCCCATTGGCAGATATTGAATCTGTTTTTAATCATAAACTCACTGCATTTAAAAAGAGAATCTCCTAAAATAATTTTGATAGATCTTTTATCTTTTCGTGTTGATGTTGAAGCGAACACTTCAGTCACATGGGACATCGGGATGACTAAACACTGACATCAAGCTCTCCTTATAAAGAAACATGAGTTGTTTTTGTACAGTTTTCATAAAGCTGTCCATCTGTAATGAAAGACATGCTTACTGAGTCAGCTGAATAATTGATGTACATTGAACGCTCTTCAAAAGCTCTACATAGGCCATCCATCGCTGGACTGAAACATGATACATTGTGGTCAGTTTTGCATAGTAAGGCAAAGATAAGGGTTTGATGGCTATCGTCAAAAAAGCTTATTCATCATTTCCCTTGCAAGCAGAAGCACATCAGATGTCGTCGATCCGCTTCTCTTTATTTTCCCTTTCTCCATCTGTTGCATCAGTTAAAAACTCAGACAGGGTTTCCTGTTAGAGATGCTGTTGATTTTGACCCTGCAACGAGCTGATAACGTTGTCCAAGCTGCTGCGTGTGTTTTCCCACCAAAACCCGTAGCGGTGGCTCCTAAAGACACAATCTCTGTAGTAACACTTTCTTTCACTGGCATGTGTGTGCTTGAACCGTCTGGCCTGTGCAAGCAGATGTTTCCCTGTTGATAACTCTACTTGTTTCCTCATTTAGATTGCATCTGCACATCATTAGCCTGGTGCACTGGGTTATTATTGTACCATCTCTCTGATTCTCTCTGTCCACAAAACCCCCAAAAAGTGTGTATTCTAGATAGGTTATTAAATGTGCCGGATTCAACAAACGTGGCAATTGTTTTTTCATTTTAATTTTAAATGGGCCGTTTTTCCTATTCTGCTTCAGACTGGCATTTTTCACAGCTACTGCTTACTTGAATGCTGAATAACGTAAACATAAGTGTGGTAAAAAGTTGTGAACTTTGGCACATGGTTAGAGGAGAGTCTCAACATCATCCACAACAAATTTGAAGTCTCGATCTGAAACCTTCTAGCAAAATATTCCCTTAACAAAGTTACTTTCCATACAAATATTAAGCAGCGCAATGTCGTTGACACTGATCATGGGAAATGTTTTGCGTGCAGCAAATCAGCATATTAGAATGATTTCTGAAAGATCACGTGACACTGAAGAGTCGAGTAAGGATGCTAAAAATTCAGCTTTGGATCACAGGAATAAATTGCATTTTAAATGCATCTTCATAAATTGGGTAATACTTCAGTATGGGGACCACTGCTCTCCTATTTTTAACATTGTCTGTTTGTTATAAAGCACATAATTTCATGACCATATTCAACATTAACTATTAATAAGCAGTAAATTAGTAGTTCATTAAGGCAAAAGTCACAGTTAATGGTTTGTGAATGGCAAGAGTTGGACTTCAAAATAAAGTACGACCATGTGTTGCAATAAATTGTATTTGGAAATGGAAATAATAACGCAACAAAGAAACCCTTTCCATTTGTTTTCTTGTTCTTTATCCTTTTTGTTTGTCTTCTCTGTCCTGTAGGTATTTTGGGCTCCCCCTCTCAGGAGGATCTCAACTGCATTATCAACATTAAAGCCAGAAATTACCTGCTGTCACTTCCCCTCCGCCTCAAAGTACCCTGGAACCGCCTGTTTCCTAACGCCGACCCTAAAGGTCAGAGGTCATCTCCATACCCGCACAATGGCTCACAAAGAAACTAGTCCTCATAACCCTCCTCAAACCAGCCACCTTAAACACTCACATTTTGACTCATTCTAACAACATATATTTACATTTCTGGTTGTAACAATTAAAAGCGCAATAGAACTCTACTTGGGTCCATTAAAAAGAGCAGCATCCACTTTTTTTCATCCAGGTTTGTTTTGTTTTTTTTAGGAACTGGTGTGATATTTGTATACGTTTGTGTCTGTTTTCTTGTAGCGTTGGACCTGTTGGATAAGATGTTAACCTTTAACCCTCATAAGAGGATTGAGGTGGAGGAGGCGCTGGCTCACCCATACCTGGAACAGTACTATGACCCCACAGATGAGGTCAGTTCACTGATAGTTTTCTTTTTTAAATTTAGCAAGGATTACTTTTTGATAATAGTCTTAATAAATTGCATTGGGTAAAAATATTCCACTAAGATGCACTATTAGACAATAAGAGCAACAAAGTTATTGTTGTTAATAAGGTCATCTTCCATTTACATGCTTAATGATAATAATAATAACAGATTTTTTTATTTATTTTTTTTTTTTTACAATAAGAACAAGACAAACATCAATACTAATTATCTTATTACATGCTTAATTATCATCATCATCATCATCATTAATTATTTAAATAAAGTAAAATAAATATATATTTTTACATTCTGCTGTCAGGAACACTTGCTGCTTCATATTCAACACAGTTGCGCATCGTGGAGTTCATGGTGCATGGTTTATGGTGGCCAAAGGTTGAGAGTATTTCAAACACAAGTGCTATGACGTGCACTTTAAAAGCCACAATGACCTTTGACTGTCTGTAGAGTGTCTGGTAAAATAAGTTGTTTTAGCGTGTGAATGTAAGATTTCTAAAGCTACCGTGTCTTGTCTGATTAGCACATTTTCCCTTTTTTCCCCTTCCTTTACAACAGCCATTTTCCATTACGCTCATTTGATATTTTAAGTTTATTGCTGTATTGTTTTTATAGAAAAATGACTAATTGCGTGGAGTTTAGCACTGGTCCTATAGCACACAAGGCAACTCTGACAGTAGTCAATATTTGAAGGGGATCAAAACCTTTTATCAAAGTTACAATACCTGTATATTGGTATAAGCAAATGAACTGTGGGTAAAGCATTTTATCTCACGGTATCTATGCTTTATTTGTCCTTTTATAGCCTGTTGCAGAGGCTCCGTTTAAGTTCGATATGGAGCTGGATGACTTGCCCAAAGAGACTTTGAAAGAGCTGATCTTTGAAGAAACTGCACGTTTCCAGCCAGGCTACAGACCATAGCCTCTCACACAGGTAAACTGCAGATTAAAACCAGGTGCACCAATCAAATAAACAATTAAATCCATCACCCAGCTCGAAGAAAAAAGACATACAGATAACTGCTTTCCTTGTAACTGTTAGCGAGTACGAAGAATCCAGTCATTTAGAGCACTTACAGAGGAATTTCCATTCTGCTCATTTCTTAAAATGAATCATAGTTTCACAGCTTTCAAGTCTTGAGTGTCACATGATTCTTCCGAAATTATTCTATGTCGTCTGCTGCTCTAGAAAATGTCAGTTTTGGTCCGTTTAATGCATCATTATGGAATAAAAGCATGAACTTTTACTAACCCAAGAGTTTTGAACAGTGATGAACATGAAGAAAAGTGTGGGTTTGTCAGTAGTGTAAAGACATCCAGTGTTTCCTGTGTGCAATCCGGATGATTCTCTGGAGGGAGAGCAGCTGTTCCGTGGTTGTTCCTTTCACACTTCCTGGATTACAAAACGGTGCCAAGAACATGCGTGTTATTAAAAAGCTGAAAAGATTTTATTAACAGGACTGTTTTATTCTACTTCTATAATGAAGCAAGTGTTGATAAATTGGAGTCGGCAACAACCTTTGACTCTGATGCCTTGTTGATGATTTTATTCAATAAAATTGCTATAAACAATACTAAATTTAAACTTTATTAGTCTTGATGGCATCCCAGTGTCCAACCCAGTGTTGCAAGGCTGCATTTATTTCATTAAAAACACCAAAGAAATACCATTGCATTATAAAATGACTGGTTTCTACTTAATATATTTCAAAATGCAATTTATTCCTGTGATGCAACAATACATTTTTAGCATCATTACTCCAGTCTTCAGTGTCACATGATCCTTCAGACATCATTCTAATATGCTGATTTGCTGCTCAAGAAACATTTCCTACAATTATCAATGTTGAAAGCAGCTGCTTAATATATTTGGAAATCGTCTTTACTGCTGCTTCCGATCAATTTAATGTGTCCTTGTGGTATAAGTGTTGCCTACTGACTCCAAACCTCACCAAAGCCGTTTTTACAATAATTTAAAGTAGCACTCTTTTTTTTTTTTTTTTTTTTTGGAAATAGGCTCATTCTCCGATTGCGATGCTACTGGTCTAATTGGATTCAATGATCTATGCTAGAGTTCCTTTAAAATATGTTTTAAACTTAACTAATCCGTTTTTTCTTCCTCTGTCTGTAGGTGTTGGTCTGGATTCGATCGTGCCGATGCTTCTGTCTCCACTCCACTGTGCGCTGTGGTCCACTTTTGGTCTTCATCGCCCTCATCGCCATTGTTATCTCCTCCTCCTCTTTCTAAACTCAAAAACTACAGGCAGCCTTCAAAGTTCGTCTGACCCCAGCCGAGAACGTGCACTCCTGCTTCGCTCTCATTACAGTGAAAGCGCAGAGCTTCTCTCACACTCACGCTCTCTCTTCCTGCCCATCTGTGTGAAAGTGTGCCCGCGTGTGTTTGTGGACAACACCTCGTCAAGAATAAAAAAAAAGAAATGCAATTATTTATATACATTAAAATATTAATATATAAATAATTCTTATTTGTATATTGATTCTCAATCACTTAATCACTTCGAGTAACCTTAGAAAAGAGACAAATCTGTTACATTTGCTTAAGCACCAAAGAACTGATATAGGCCACCTTGGAAAGTGTGTGCTTCTCTCTAATATTTGATCTAGCCCTCAAAATTACCTGCCAATAAGGCAAGTGCCATGCAGGTTTACATATATCCTGAAATCCAGGTGTTTTTTAATATAAAGATGCACGTAGGTCCATCTAGAACTAGACTTTTGTCATTTAGAGAAACCTGCCACGGGACAAAGAACGATCCTGAGTTTTTCGGTCACAATGGGTACATTTAAAATCCGTGTCTATTATAAACGTACAGTGCCTGCTCATCTGTATCCATTCTTCCCTTTTTGTATATTTCTTTGTCTTTTTTTGCTTTCCCTGCACCCCCAGCCGCCTTGTATCAATAAGACTGTGCCCTTGCATGACTGTTAAAAAGCTTTCTATACAAAGAAAATGGAAGTGCCACATTGCTGGGGATTCCACTATTGGACTCTCAGGTTTTTGTTATATCCTACCTTTTGTGGTCTCATATTTCCTATATAGAGTGTAATCCGTTTAAAAAGAAGAAAAAGCTCTTTATTTTGCTTGTTCATTTAGGTTGCACTTCTTTCAAAATCCAGGTTCCTTTCAGTGTTTGGAGGAAAAAAACAATATTAATAATAATCAAGATTAGTTTTTTAGGTGAACTAGCTCAATCAGAACGTCAGGTTTAATTCCACGTGGAAATTAGGAGCCTCTAGCCATGGAAATGCACCTTTTATTAATCCATTTGAGTCTGCTGGCGAATGAATAGCGTGGTGCGTGGAAACCCAGGTCTGCCTGGAACTGTACGTGCGATAATGCATACTCTTGTGATATTACACAGCACTTGAACATTAAGACATTAAGTTGTTGATAACGGTGTGCGCATATGTGCATGGCTTCAGCGAGTGTTTCTTTCTCACACTGGCTTTCTCTTTGGCTTACTAACCCTACATTTTTGCATCTATACGCATCTGGCAAAACGCCAGCTAGAGGTGGTATCAGGTGTTGGTTGATCAAGGAGAGAATGGGGCGATTCTCTTAAATAATAATAAATAAAAAAAAATAAAAAAAAGTGAAACTCTGTAAGATAGCTTCTGCCGAATCAATGTGCAGCCTGTCTGTTTCTGTGTGCCTTTATGCGTCACCAATAACATTTATTGTGCAGCTTTTTGTTGGGGATCAGTTGTGACTTTTTTGCGGTATACTCTTGAAATTATATATATTTTAAAAAAGTGGAAAAAAAAAAAGATCTTTATCTAATTTTAAGTCCTATTTGTCACAGCTTTTGTGATTCATTTGAGGAAGTAAAGAATAATAAACATGCCTTTTCTTTCTGCCCTTCCTGGTTTGATCCTGTTGCATTTTGCCTTCAGTTCTTGAAAGTTTTGTGCAGAACTGTTTTTATTGTAAAAATGAATGTCTAGTGATTTATTATTATTAATCTTGTAAAAAAATGTCTTTTGTGTATTAATCTCCTTTTGTTAGGGATGGCAAAGTTTTGTTGTGATTTTTTTTTTTTCCCTTGGAAACACCCAGGTTTTGGTCCCTCTGGGGAAACTTGTGCTACAAATATTTCAAAATTATATTAAAATCTTTTGAATCTATTGAAAACAGTGGCATTATGTCTCAAAAGCTTGTTTTTAATGCTCAAACAGACGGCCAATGTTCATTGCCGATATTTGCCAAGTCATGTATCCTAGAAACTGCAGAATAAAACCAATTGTATTATATTTCTGCCTCGGATTTCTGTCTCCTCCTCTGATGTTAGTGCTAGCGTTTCTTTAAGATCAGCTGTAAAGTTGTGTTCAGTCTGGATGCGCGGGAGTGATCGACGTGACAAGTCCATTGTGTTGTCTTGGTTGGCACAGCAACAGAAGTGCTCCTCTTTGCGCTCTTGATTGAGTGAATAAGAAAAGGTGCAGTGCAGTGATGTAATAATAAACGAGCATGAGACTGATTTGGTTCCTGGAGAGCCTGCCGTCCATGACAACCAGTGTCAGCGTCTGCAGCTTGATGAGAACTACTTAGACGTTTGGTAAAAAATAAGCTAGACTCTGGAGTTACATGATAAACAGTTGATAGCACTGTGGATTCTAGCTACAAGCACACGGCATTATAAATGTTCTCGTGTGAGAATGTGACATTCATTCATGTATAATAATTCAGAATAAATGGTTTTCTTATTTAACACTAATGCATGATTACAAAGGCTTTTATGTAAACAATCTTTTTGAAAACAATTACAATTAATATGAGTAATTTTTCTCATATATATATATATATTGTCCTAAAACTAAAGCTAGAATTAATAATTAAACCTTAATAATAATAATAATAATAAATATTATTATATAGCATTTCAGCTGTGATTATTAAATATATAAATAATTTTTGTTAATGTGGTTGTTGCTGTTATAGTGCATTACATAATTATAATTATATAGTTATCTATTTTAGCGTAGTAGTATTTTTATTCAGCAGGGACCTTTTTAATAGTGACTATAATAATAATAATAATAATAATTTTATAGTTTTTTGAGCTGGAAGTTTACCACAGCCACTGGAAAATTTGTATAATTATTATGAAAATACCTGTAGCGTTTGGAGCAATTGCAATGTTGAAACAGTAGATGGAGACAGAGTTTAACTATATTTATGACGAGCTCACACTTTCGTCCTCACTACAAGTATACATATTATTGACTGCAGTTTCTAAACAACTCCCGCTTACGGAGAATGAAAGTTAGTTTGATTGAGATTATTATATCATTATTGGCATATTGTCATCACCCGAGGCAGTTCTCAAGACCTCTACTGACATTTGGCTAAACAGGTTTAGCCTATTTACTAATAACCAATACGCTATATCATATTTATCCTTTCAACTAATACTTTCATTATGACTGATGACGTTGTTGTTGACTGAGTTAAAAGATAAAAATAGCACCAACATCCGGGCCTTGGCGCTGTTTACCTGAACCACGTGTTATGCCTATAAGGACTGCTGCGCGCCGCCGCGCGATTTGGCACGTGTCGTTGCAGTGAACGCGCATTATCGAAAACAAGCTAGATGCTGCGTGCGCGGGCTCGTGTTTGTCTGGAGAGCGGAGCTTGCGGTGATTGGCTCTGTGAGCGATCTCTCTCGGCAGCTGATTGGTTTGACACAAATTATCCTCAACCTGATTGGTTTTCATGCCTGTTGAGGAGAATGTCGTCAAAATATACCTAATTCTCAAACATGTTCAACAGAAACATAATTCTCAATTTCTACATTATTGTAGTCTAGATTTGAGATGGTCTCTATAATATATGTTGGAAACGACTGCTGTCATGTTCATTGGCTGTAATATGACTGGCATGGCATTTATATATATATATATATATATATATATATATATATACAGATTGTATTATCATGAGGTATTTTTAAGTTATAAAAAATCTATCCACCGAGGCAGTAAGATTATAAATCCATAAATAATAAAATAAATCTATACATTTAATAACGAGAGCATTCAGTACTCAATACTTATTTACTGTTTCAGCTTCAAAGAGTATCTTAATAAAAACCGTTTATGTAACTAATCGTGTTATAATTGAGTCTTATTTTAAATGTAAATGTATACTTTACAGCGCGTGCAAACCAAGTAGATAAAATTACTCTACGAATTAAAAAAGCCACTAAGATGAGAAATAAATATTATTGAACCTAAAGTATACATTATTGTTGTTGTTCTGAAACCTCCCTTTTTGCATTCTACTCTTCTCCCCTGGATGACTAGATAACTACCTACGATATATTTTTGTTGCTTTAAAATTCTGCAAAATACGAACTTATATATTTAATTTACTTTTTGTGGTTTCTTTTTTTCCCCCAAGTAAGGTAGCGTGCTTGTGTAGCGTGCAAGATATTTGTGAATGAAGACAGGACAGATGTAAATGTTAGTAAGCGTGGAGCGCACACTAATAGCGACCTACGCCTCGTACGTGACCGCATCACAGTCTCATTCAAAAAAAAAAAAAGAAAAAAGAAAGAAAGAAATCCGCAGAGAAGAGTGTGTCACAGCGGAAGAACTATGAACAGCAGACTCTGAACAACAACAACAACAACAACAGCAGCATCATCTCGGAGCGTCGTGACACACGCGGACGCAGCAGCGCTCCTCAATGAGAAACCCTGCAGTGGGGAGAACAACTGATCCACTTCCACCCAAAAGGTATTGCATTCTGCATCGTGCAACATCTTACCATGTTTTCTTTTCATTTTTGATGGCATTTTCCAATGCGTAACACCTCGTGTGTGAGTTGCTTTAAGAGCACTGCATCTTAAGCGCCTCAGCGAAGGTCACATTGGTGTGCTGTGTTTTTAAAGGATACAGGAGGCAACAACACGACGCTGTAAAGCACCCCGGTCTTTAGTTTTATTTTATTATGTGAGCTGGGTAATAATTGCCTTGTGTCCGTGTGAAAAGCTTTACTGTGGGTTACCATGGTGCGGAGTTATAAAATGGGACGCAGAATGAAAACATATGACATCATCAGGACAGTGGTGGCGACGCGACAGGCTTCCTTATTTAGACGAAGCCTTGACGACTTCACGCCCTCCTGCTCGCTTTTGAAACTAATAATCAATATTGATTATCATAGGAACACTTTGTCTTTCTGTGTGTCGATAGGTAATTAGTTATTCATCTTTGAACTGAATATGATGACAACGGCATTCATGTGAGTGTGAGGAAGTTTTAACGTTCCGCATTGAATCAGGCGATATAGTTTCGTACAGCTACTAACATTCTGGTTTGGTTTTTGGTGACCATCGTTTATTTTAGGCAGTCTCTTCACTTATTATTTATAAGGCGTAGCAGATGCTCTCTGACGCATAAAGATGGGGCCATTTCTTTAGTGCTGTCAGGCTGTGAAACCCACCCCTTCATGAACCCCTATTTTAGAGCAATATTGCTCAAAAATGATTGTCTTGATGTGTTTGCATGTGGTATTATAATAAGGATTATAATAAGCAATTAGTGATATTATATGGCTATAAAGTAGATAGTATACTAATAACTACAGATTGTGATGCAAGGCATTAAACTATTTAACGAATACTAAATTGTTTATTTTCATTACGATTTTTTTTTTTTTAATTCTAAAGCATTTCTGTCCAATTGACCCGGCTGATTTGTTTTTCTTTTATGTACGAAGCTCTTGTAGAGAACATAATGCAAAACACGAAGTCATCATCTTAACCCATGTAATCTTTAACTTACAGTATTTATTTATACATCCGGGATTAATTTCGCTTGGCTGTCAGCCCCGCCCTCCGCCGCTCCTCTATTGGATGCTTTACACGCCAGTAATGCGACGCCCCGCCCACACACAAAGCAGCAAGTCTATCACAAACACAAAGAGTGCAACAAAGCCTAGAGAAATGTACAGCCTAACCGACACACAAAACTGTCAAATAGTCTCAGTTTGAGGACTCAGGCGGAATCTGCACCGAGACAAGACAACAGAAATAGAAATATCACAAAGTATACCCAGGAGAAAAAAAAAACCCAGCTTCCCTATAGAAAATCCATGCCAAACTTCGCACTGAGATCCAGTTCAGGTGGTAAGTTGAGACTTTACGTTCATTTCAAGCTTTGATACGAGAAAACATGATTATTGTTGTAGGACGCTTGTTAGTTAATCAACACAAGCTCAAAACCATTCCTTTCTCAATCTCTGTCAGGGGGAAAATGTGGAGATGGATGCATGTGCGCGATTTCTAAGTTAAATATACGGTATAAAAACTAAAATGTGTTATTTTGGTTGCACGAATCACACATTTTACCGTTGACATCGGTGTTTGCAGATATTAAGTCTCAAATTCTGTCTCTGTCACTCAGCGCTTCCTGGTTTTGTCACAAAGCACGAGTCTTTGTTTTGTTTCCACGTTAGTCGCACAGTTTCTTTGTTGTTTTCTCTAAAGATCCCGCTGACAACAATCAATTTGCACCTTTTGTAACTGGTAGCCTATTGTTGGCTCGCTGAATTGCTTTTATGAAGACCTTGCTTTAGTTGTTTGTCACTCTGCAGGGAAGTACAACAAAAGAAAGAAATTAGTGCTTACTGTTGTTTTATAAGTTATTAGGAGCTTAACGTAGCCATTCTTAAATAGCTAGATTTGTTATAGCTATTATTGTTTTTCTTAAGCCGTAATGCTCATGATTAGCCTTATCCTCTCAGGTTAACACGCGCTCATGAACCTCCTTTGTTTGTCTGCTGTTGATCTTCCTTTAGATTCTCCGTCCTCGGGTCTTCTTTTATGATTTTAATGCTTTTTGGAGGGTTTCAATAATCGAATCAGCCGTTTAACAGACTGAACATTACACACATATTTTCATGAATTTCACAATGTTTGTGGTTACAAAATCAACTTATCTTTATGAAAGCACGCTTGACTTGATCTCGATGTGGTCATTTTAGTGTTCACAATACATCTCGGCCTTTTGTGTTTGCACATTTTGCGTAGATCTGCAAAACATCATACTTATTAAATATCCACAGATATGATGTTTACAGGTAAACAAGTTCTCATTTCCACCGAGACGCGTGCCACATCGCGCGCTGAGCGAGCTCTGGTTACCTTCGTGAACGCGCGACCGTGTTGCCAACTCCGCTTTTTATGCGCGACACCGTGCTTTATGTGTTTACATAAAGTCGCTTATAATTATGGACAGTTTAGAGGGCTTATTAATAACAATTATATCAATACAACTGTGCATTTGACTGCTAAGAGCAGCACATTGAATTTTATAATCTAATAATAGCAGATTTTCCCACCTGCTATGCGCACCGCAGTATATTATATAATTTTTAAAAGCAGTAGCCCGATTCCTCATTCATTCCCTGTTTCTCAGAATCCCAGAATTGACGTGTGTGAATGAGAAAAAATGTAAAAAAAAAATGTGTTCGTGGGGGAGGATATGCATACATTTTTTAGCATTAGGGTTAATTTTACATTCTTTAATGTCTGTTTAACGCAAATGACAAGCAACACGAGGTTGCTGCTTTCTGTTTATTCTGGTTTGGTACGTCAAAGCATGTTGCTTGTTTTAGCAAAATCTGGCAACACTTGGCGCCACAGGAGCAGAGCTTGCGCGTTGTGTTGGTCTGCATGGTTGGAGCTTCCTGTGCTATTGCGGAAGTGTGTCTGTATTTTTCTATTGCTTAGAGTGTTGTTGCCCCCTCATTAGTGCATTATGCAGAGTTTCCTGTTATTTTCTGATTGTCTGTGTGTGAATAGTATGTGAAATATGAAAAGATGAATGCCAAAAAGGGATGGCAGTTGACAAAGCACATGTTAAAGCTATTATTGCAGCCTTAAGTAATTTACTGCATTAGTAATATTTTGCCTTTGTAATAAGGGGTCAGTCTGGCCTGGTTAAGCAAGTTGATTTGAATGTCATCCTCTAATAGACAGTTTCTATTAAGACACTGGACTTCCCACAGTGCCAGTAGCTTGGTTCTCTTGGTGCACAGGGCGACTAGCTGCAGTTTTTGACATGCTTAAACAACCATTGTTGGCTAAAAGTGAATCTTAAATATGTGGTATTCACTGGAGGGAAAATCATTATTATTCACACTTCATCAGGCAAACAACGTCTCACAGGCTGCTTTGGCTTAAGCTGTCACGGGTGAAGAGGAAATGATTGTTTTCTTTCGGTTTTATCTGATTTCAGCTGCTCACTTGCTAAGTATTCTTGAAATTCTAGGACTAATTTTCTATGCTAAAGAAATGGTTCACACAAGTTAAGCATGGTGCTAGCAACACCAAGGTCATGGGTTTGACTCCCAGTTCTAAATGCATTAATTGTGAATGTAGGTTCAACGTAAAAATGGAAAATGTCATCATTCAACGGTTCATTTTTCCATGCAATTTCTATGAGAAATTGTATTATACTTATGTGTCTTTTTTAAGCTTGAGTGCTCTTGTTCCTAATTACTTTAATTGCATGGAAAAGTGACCACAGTGTAATTTCTCCTTTTGTGTTTCATGTAAAAAACTCAAGAAAGACATATGGTTTCGGAAGAACATGAGGATGAGTAAAGGATGTAAGACTTTTCATTTATGGATGAACTGTGTTTTTTTTTTTTCTTTTTTTGTGAGTCAGTTCAGCCTGTCTTTTATAGTTTGCTAGGATAGAGTATGTTTATTCCAAAAAGTAATGGTCTTCCCTTTATTTCCAGGTCGTATTTTCTCCTGTGGTGTCTGTGTGGAGCGTGCCACACATCCACTCCACAACAACGACGGCTTTTCCTTGCATCTTCCAGTGTTTCTTCTGTCAGCAAGTTCAGCAGAGCTGCAACTCGTCTAGCGCCAGCCCGGAGGAACCCAGTGAGGAGCACCACGACTGTGAGATGGTGAAAATGACAAAGTCCAAGACCTTCCAGGCTTACCTGCCCAACTGTCACCGAACCTACAGCTGCATTCACTGCCGGGCACATCTCGCCAATCACGATGAGCTCATCTCAAAGGTCAGTGGAGACTCTAATGGACTCATAGACAGTGTTGGGGAGTAACTAGCCATACTACAAACTTAACTACATTAAATGTATGTTTTATTACCATGTATTTTTATTATGTATATATATATATATATATATACATACAAAAACATGCATATATATATATATATATATTCAAGAATGTTTATATATATATTAAAAAATAAAATGAATAAATAAATAAAATATATGTATATATATATATATATATATATATATGTAATAAATGAAAACAGCACACATACATATATTATGTAAACAAATAAAAAAAAAAGCATTTCAGCGTTTAACAGTACTAATATAATATAACATCTTTAATATAATATTGTGTATGTATACGTGTGTGTGTGTATATATATATATATATATAAGCTACAACATATTACTGTAAATGAGTACAACTATATAACATTTTTCTGTTACCTTCAAAAAAATTTAATGTCTCTACAACTAGACTTTTATTGTGTCTCCTGACGGCACTCATAATAGGTTTACCAGCTTAGCTACAGTCCCATTTTGTTTATGGTGTACTGTGATACCACCGAAGACTCTTTGCATCTTGTTTGTTGGATATAACAGGATATATTCGCACAGGAGGCACATGCCACTCTCCCAGATGGCTAAGCTGTTAACGCTACTGCAAGAGATGATCCATTTCCCAGTATGCACAGCACCTGTCAGGATCAGTCGAACCCTGTTGTAGTTTAGACGAGAACTGAAAACAGGTGGTTTGGTTAACCTGTTTGCACACTTGTTATTTTCTTGTTTTCCAGGTTAAAGATATTTGAAAATTAGTTTTCAGGGACTGGATTCACAAAACATTCTTAGAAATACAATTCTTGGTAACTGCTACTTCCGTATTCTAAGTTTAGAATTGTTTTTTTTTTAAAGATTTACAAAAACATTTCTGAAGAATGTTCTTATCTTAAGATTGTTCTAAAAAAAAAAAAAAACATGACAAGGGAAATCCTTAAAAAGGCTTTTTCACACTAAAACAACTGATGATCAATACCGATCAATAGCTACCATCACCAGATATTCTCAGATATTCCAAAACATGAAAAAATGTAATTTCGGCAAGTTCAATAGTGAAAAGAAGCAATGACCAATGCAGGTCAACAAGCGTAACACACTGATGCAAAAAAAAAAAACAAAACTCAACAATCAGGTCTGTTAGCATTGTTCACTGTTTGTTGGAACAGTGTGTGTTGAGCTTTAAAGTTTGAATGACCTTTAACCTGTCTCTCAGCTGTCTTAAAATAATCCCCTCAAAGGTAAGATACTTGATTTTATTAAGCTGTTACATTCATTACAACACTAGCTACATATGTATCACTTGAACTCTCAGTGTGCACAAATACTTAAAAGTAATACCAGTGATTGATCATGTAAACAATGATTATGTGTGATGACAAAATTCTGTTAAACAGGGGCCTCATTTTTTATTTTATATTGCAACAACACTGTTTATGATTATTACAGTAATCTGCAATGCAGTGCAAAAAGACAGGCTTTTTTTAGTTGATCAGCAAATCTTCAGCAAGAACAGCCATGAAATCAAACAACACCTGTCATTTAAGAAAAAAGCTGGGTTCTGTTTTTAGTTTAGTAGAATGTTCTAAAATATTTTCTTAAGAAGGTTTTAAGAATCCGGTCCCAGTTAGGTAAGATTAGCTTCCTCATTTTTATAGTAAAGGAACACTAATTCTCACATACAAGCCACGTCACAGCTGCTTTATGGTTTATAAATTTGAAGCTGTATAACTTGTCCTCTTCGTGATCCAGCATCGTTTTATGGATTATGTTGACCAGATGAATGGAATGTTGGTTAACTCGTATTTCCATTACGTATTTAGAGACTTTCGTTGTTGTTATTTTGAGGTCTCAGATTATGTAGAGATGCAATTCCTCATTGTGGCATTGTATGAAGATGACATTGGCAGGTCAAGACTAAAAATACTCCACACTACCAAACAAGTATGTATATACATGTGTGTGTGTCTGTGTGTGTATATATAGGCTATTTATTTATTACATATAACTGAAAGAATTTAATGTTTACTTACAATTTTATACTTATCAGAATACTTTAACATTAAAAGAAATCTATATAATAATTATTGCTGTCAAATGATTAATCGCGATTAATCGCATCCAAAATATATAATAATATATGTTAATATATGTTGTTATATATGTTAATATAACATAATATATGTTGATGCTGTGTTTATTTATTATGTTTATTTTAAACACCAGGAACACACACACATACAGTATATATTTTGAAAGT
>JAUYWG010000065.1:932714-955200 GCA_034779775.1 Enteromius afrohamiltoni | reverse complement strand
TCTAAAACTTTTGATCGCGAGTGTGTGTATATACATATATACACACATATATATATATATATATATATATATATATATATATATATATACACACACACACATCTAGATCACACTTAGTATGTTAGTGTATAATGCAGTAGTCTAACTTTTTAATTCTTCCCAGTTTTTACACTGAAATACTAAAGCAGTTCAACTGAACTTGACCCAGATTGTCTTTTTGAATCACTTCAAATCATTTATAGAATTACTAACCCAGTGTCCCACGCACAGGCACCCTGTGTCTTCCTCTGCCACCATAAACAAACACCTCATGCCAAAGACCTCTAAATCAGGTACACTAATTAACGCTTCATCACGCTCAATCAAAAGCTCTGCTGGATGCAGCTCTCTCAGCGAGCGATCACATGCGTGTGTGTGCAGAGACCGAAATGAGACTGTGCTCCAATGCAAGATTAGGAAGATTTTTCCACAACTCGGATGGTGTTCTGAGACACCTGCACCGATAGAATTCACAGTCATGCGAGTTTGAAAAGCTTTTGTACTTCTCCATGAGCAGGAGCATATGATTCTAGCTGTAGCAGAGCACAGAGGAGTTCAGCATCCAGCAGCTGGTGTCGTTGTGGAGCGATGGCTTTACGGCACACCAATCTGCCTTCTCATAAACATTCCCCAGGTGACATTTCTGCATAATTTATGACCTTGCTGACATTTCCCACCCCATGCCACTGACTTGAGAAAAAAAAGGCTGAAAATCAACCGGACAGAATACCAAGGCTGCCAAGATTTAAATAAAAGATTTAAATAAGTGATCTGTTTAAAAAAAAAAAAAAAATTAGCACTTAATAGACTTACTTAATAGAAATACTAAAGGTTAGATGGTTAAATGCAAGCATCTGTGGAGTGCTGTGCATTATCATATTAATTGATGACCGATGGATCCTTTGCAGTGAATGAGTGCAGTCGGAAAAACAAATAATCCACAAATCTATCACTGTATATTCACAAAAATATTCAGATCCTCAGCTCCTCCAGTGAAAAACCATTTTGTTTTCCCTTGTAAACTGCATAATCTCTGCATATTTCTCTCCTGATTTAGACGAGGTGAATGTTCACTGGATAAAGCTAAATTATGGGCCGGTTTTTGAGCCTGCAAGTTATGACTTCATGGCTCATGACTTTGTAGCGTTGCAGGCAAGGAATTGTGGTAGCTAGATGTAAACAAACCAGCACGGCGGCCTGTACGGGGCTTATGCTCACTCACAATCCTTTCTATCGCCAAAGGTGCTTTCCTTGTTTATTTGAGGGAAACTGAGGAGGAAAAACAGCGCATAAGGCAAGAGATGCTGTTATACCTTTAACACTGCATCCGTAGAGGCTGCCATTGTTGCGACATCAGAGCGCAGAACTGGGAGTTCATCGATCTAGTACGAAGTCACGGGTTTAAGTGCCGTTCCAGTGAATTTCACGGATTGCCTGGATCGCAGCATTATTTTAGCTGGAAGAAACTATTGAAAGTTCAAATGTTCTAACTTCATGAGATAATTAACTGATGGCCTGGAGTGGCTAGGATTACATTTGGATTATATATCAACTGTTTGGATTCTGACGGCACCCATTCACTGCAGAGAATCAATTCGTGAGCAAGTGACGAAATGCTACATTTCTAATTATTTGGAGACAGATGTGAATAGCAATAATTATGCTACATTTTAATAGTAACAAATTTAACATTAGTGTTACTTAAAAACATTTGCAATACACAAAAAACACACACACATAAAAACATCTCATGCAAAGACAATCTAGTTTGAAGTACCACCTTCATGAGCCTGCAGTTAAAACTAAACTATGATGATCTAAAAATGATCGCAGATGGAAATATGCAATTATGTTTAATCTGATTAACCGGCCATTCACATAAAAACCATAATTGCCATAACTTTAACAAATCAACAACAATTAAACACTTTGCAAGTAGATCTAGAGTTAATGACTACTACAAAACTACCTGAAGTTCAGGTTTACTTTAGGTTTGAAATAATACATTTCTTGATCTTTTCCTTTTTTCCTTTATGTACACACACACACATCCACACACATTCATGCATGGGTGTACAAGTCAGCATGAGTTGTGATGTTTTCTGCTGCACTGAGAGCAAACCGCTGTGTAAGAAGCCTTCATTTAATTTTGTAGATGAATCCTGCAGAATCATAATCACTGCACATTCATTCAAAGCCTCACAGCGCACCATTATTACAGAAAGCCGTGTCTCTTCAAAGGAACACTGTGTGATTTGTCACACTCCTGACTTCTTGTTGCAGCATCCGCAACACATTTTGATAATTTGGTTAATATGATCTAGTTTTCAACTAAATGGAGGAAAAGAGGACAGCTGAACACATGATCAAAGCCTTCGAAATAATAATAATAATACATAAGCTACCTTATTATGGTTGGTGTAACGTCAACATTTATCAGTACATATCACAGAAAAATGCCCTCACCGTTTCAAACCGGTTTAGTACTGCTTGTTCCTCTGCTATTACAAAGATTACAAATACAATTTTGTAAGAAGAACGGTCTGAAATTCTTGCCGTTATTCATTGCGTCCAGATGACTGAATCAGTCGGTTCAACTTAAAGAAATAGTTTATCATTGTCATTTGGTACTACTCAAGGGAAAGTAATTGATGGCAGAATTTTTGAGTAAACTATTCCTTTAAAAACCAAACCTGTCCAATTAGTCAAAGAACCACTTAGCAACGGGATCAACGGAATCCAGCGTTATTTTAGTTCAAATTAAATGAATATTGTAGTTTTAATTTTTTTATTACTATATTTTTTGTTTTCATTTGCAAATTTTAGTAAACTTTTAGTAGCATTTTTTTAACAATGTGTCTATATAGATTTTTTAATTTTAATTAATATAATTTTAGTTGAATATTGTATTTTGGCAACTAGATGAAATACAAGAAACGTAAGTAGCTTTTTTATTTTCATTTCAGATGATGTTTATTTTATTCCAAGTAATGATTTTTTTGAAGGTTTTAATTTTTGGAATTAAAAGATCTGTTGAGAAGATCCTACCGAATTAATTCTCAAATCACTAGGATGAACATTCAGTGAATAACTTGAAATTCCGCTATCACATGACTTCAGAAGATTTTAGAATATATTAATCTATAATCTCCAAGAAGCAGTTAAGTAATAGAGACATAAAAAAACAAGAGTAAAAGGTGACAAAATGTGGGTTATTGTGTGTGAATTATTGCTCCAAGACAGGCACGTGTCCTTAATTACACTATTGTACAATTATAATCAAGAGAATTGATTTGTATAATTGTTGTCGTTCTGACAGATGATAACATGCAAATGCATTACTGAGCATTGAGGACACTGCAAAGTCTTCCCTAACGTCTGTGAAGTCATTTACCCTCGAACCAAGTCAAGTGACTAAAAGCACACATTTGACACAAAGTATCACCCTCTTTTTTGCATCCATTTTAAATCAAATGCAATAGCAAACCTTGTCTTAATGTGCATGGTAATATGCGCGTGAGAATGACCGGAACATAGAAGTTGCTTCTGACCTTCAAGTCTAATACTAAACACTTTAAAAATCACTCTGTTCATGACAAATCTTTTGGTCTACTTCCTTCTCCTCTTGCTTTCGCTCCATCTTAACACAAGGGTCTTAGGTGAAGCTGGTGCATTTTTTATGGGATTGAATTTTAGATACATGGGAATAGAGTGCACTAACTCCTTACCCTTTCTGTTTCTCAGTAAGACTTCATGACCACAGGAAAACATCCCTCGCAAATGTGCTTCAAAAAAGCCATTCAGTTTGATGTTCTGACGAAAGAGGAGGTCATATTGTCTAGACAGCTCAGGAAAGACTGAGAAAGTAATATAAAGCTCATCTGACCAACTGAATATGAAAAAGAAGGTTAAACTTCCTGTAATTGCTTCCATTTGAGAAACCTTGGTAATTTTAAGGAGAATCTCAAAAATGTGCATGAGTCATCCGACTGACTTTGACTTTTAGCTAAAACCATGCATTTAATATATTTTGCACTTTGGTGAGAGTAGATGCCATATTTGATTTGATGTGATTGAAAACAAGGCTCTACTTGAACTTTCCTGAAAAAAGATCATGTTAAATATCACTATTGCTCACCGTTTTTTAAACTAGATTTAAAGAGAGCAACCACGGAGGACCTGTGCATATGATGTGAATATTACAACACAAGTGAAGTAAAAAGCTTTGTTTACAAAATAATTGGTTAGCAACCAAATCCTGCATCGCACCCATGGAAACATTTGGATTCATGCCCGAACGAGGTTACGTGAGCCTAATTTTTGCATCTTCTAAAAAAAATTAAAATAAAAAAAAAACTCACTAGGTCTCTCATCTACGTTTTATTCTTTACATATTTTATTTAACATTCTATGTAGATGCTATAAAGATGAAAGTGTGGACACAAACTAAAAATTCAGTCCCATAACTGATTTATTTTGAAACTCATTTTAGCCAATTTGTACTAATTCATTCCTTACTTTTAATTTAACAAGAGAACAAATTCATGAAACATGACCACAAATTATGGGGACAAATTATTGATATGTATGCATATGCAGGTCTCTTTAGTATGCACTGCCTTTCACATGCACCGGTTATTCAGTTTCCCTTTTCCTGAGTGTCAATTACTTTGAAATATTGGGAGAAAACATAAAGATAAGTGAAAAGATGGGCTCTGTCCTGCTTGTGTCTCACAGCCCTCTTAAAGCTCAGAGTGGTATATAGGAGAAAACATTCATTTTTGTGGGGAAACTTTTTTTTTATATTTAAGGACATTGTTTGGATTTTAACACACTTTTAAAGTCTAAATGACCTTCAAAGCAAATTCTGTACATTGTAAATATATTGCATATACTGTATGTATATTGTGCAAATAATCATCACTGTCAGTCTGAGTTGTTACAAATCGATGATCAAAATGATAAATTCATAAATTCAATTCAATAAAAATTATTACCTGTACCAGTCCCTGTAGGGTCTCCTCCTTGAATCTGAAAGTAACAAATAACATTAAATATGCCACATATTTATCGAGAAAAAAAGTAAAGGTATGGCTAAAAATCTATGGGAACTCCAATATCATGGAAAATGCCAAGCCTGACCAATTCCAAAACCCTAATATCAATTCTACTTAAGTTACATCAATATAATGATAACATTAAATAAAAAAAAATGTTTACCATGAAATTTCGAATAGAGCGGTGGAATATTGTGCCATCATAATATCCTTTCTTACACAGTTTAATGAAGTTTTCTCCAGCCTTGGGGACCTGCAAAGAATAAAAAACAAGTATCCGTTTTAATGTCAGGAAATGTGATTTATAAAAACGGTTTGTCATTATGATGGCACTCGCATAGCAGATCGCTAAACTGAAGAAGGGGTAAAGCAATTTTGATTTATTTACAAATATATATCTTGTGTTGTGGCTGTGGGACACAGGAGACAATACAAATCACATAAACAAAGTATCTCAGGACAAGCAATAACACTCTTTTGAAGACCTTACGACTTAAAGCTACAAAATCTCTAGGAACTATGAAAACACAAATAGGTCAAATAGATAAAAATAGTACCAAAATTTAAAACAAATAAATTAGAAATTACAAAACAAGAGGGAAAAAAAACTATAGATGTGACAACAAAAAAAATCTCATTACTGAAATGTAAGAAAAATAAACAAATAATTATTTTAGTATTAAACGTAATTTATACATCATGGAAGAATTTCTGGTCAAATGTCTGGACATGAAGCTTATTATTAATGAGCTTAATTATTATCAATTTTATTATTATTATTAAGTAAATGCAGGACTGCAAAACATTCACATTAAAAGAACTGCAGCTTGCATCTTTTCATCATTCATGAATATTCCAGGAACTGTGTCTGCTATAACTTCAAATGATGACTTCCTTAATTTCGTTGACATGTACAATCCCTTCTCTCAAAGCACTTGTGTCCTACCAAAAGGACTGTCTATTAGGTTTATTAGTAATACATCTGGCAGCTTTGAATGGGTTGAATGGGTCTGCTAGGTCATTCAGGAAGCGAAGGCTTGTTTATGTAAGATGTTGTTTAAAAAAACCAAAGCACTGAAAGTTAAAGCAGTTGTTTCCTCTCCCTCTCTATAAATGTTTATTTGTTCGTTTCTATGGCAATCAGACGTCCCTCTCTTCAAAAAAAAAAAAAAAAAAAAAAAAAAAAAAAACCCTCGGTGAGGCAACAAACTGATTTTGTGTTCAGGAAAGACATTGTGTGCCTTACTGGGAGATGCAGAAGCATTCACACATTAAACTTTTATAAGCCACCCCGAGAAGAGGTCAAGCATGTCAAAACGCTCAAAAAGAAAAAAAGAAAATCAGATTTCAATGTCACATATACTCATGCATGAAACGCACACAAAACACCTACAAAAATAAAGTTGTCAAGTAAGATCTCAATCATCTGCTCCATCTAGACCTGACAGTGTTACATAACTGTCCACGATGACCATGATGATTGGGGGGCGGGGAAATCATATTTTGCTTACCTAAAAACTGCTAAAAACACAAAGTAAATCTAGATTTATATAGGTAAATATAGATCAATTTCTATTTTTTTTAGTGCTGGCAAACGATTAATCGCATGTACAATATTTCTAAATATATATGTAATATATAACACAACATTATTCTTAAATATATACATACATTTGTATTTATACATTGTTTTTTTATTTATAAATACATCACAAATATACACAGCACACACACATATGGAAAACGTTAATTTTGGATGTGATTAATTAAAACTGCATAAATACATACATTTAAAAACACTATTTTAAAGTGTAAAGTGCTTATAAATGCTAAGTATTAATTTTAAAGTCATAGTAATTACTGTATTTCTAACAATATTACAGCGAATATGAGTGAAGGGGAGTACATTTTTTATTTTATCTCCGCAAAAAAAGTATTTTCGTAGCATCGGTAAACTGAAGTTGAGCCACTGATGTCACATGGACTTTTTTTGTTGCAGGTGTTTTTACCACATTATTGGACCTGGGATCATTTCAGTTGTGTTGCTGTCTATGGAGGGACAGATGGCTCTCTGATATCATCCAAAACATCTTAATTCGTGCTCTGAAGACGAATGAAGGTCTTATGGGTTTGGAACGACGTGCGAGTATTTTCAACCCTTAAAAGCAAAACACCCTTAAATAAGCTTGATTTTATTTTACCAAAACATATTTCTATTTTGTTCTACGGTGAAATATGAACATGGTCTTGACATTTTTCTTGTCCTTTCCTAAGGTTTAGCCTTACAGTAAAAAAATAGCTATTACTACTTTCTAAACACTGCACCACAAATAGAATTATCACAAATGCAGGCAAACCACAGGAGAGAGGAAGGGAGGGAGTGGAGGAGAGGAAGAAAAAAGGCTGAGGGTAATTTTCTTATCAATGTGACCTCTCCTCTTTATCCTGATTTGACAAGCACACAGCCAATGAAAAGACACCAAAACAGCACCTAGTTACCAGGACTATGAGGAGCATGAAATACTGTTTCTGTGTCCATTAGGCAGTGTTTACCTTGGTTCCCCAGTCACACTGACACACACACACTACTAGAGGATGCATTTTATAGCGGTCTCTACACACCTGGTTTTCACAGCAGCACATTAATTCTAAAATTCAAGGAATTTTCTAACCAAAAGAAGTCTTTTATCCTGTGCCCTTGTAAAGACCGTCTGCTGCTTTTGCGAACCGCATCAATTAAAGACTGAGCCAAATTGTTCATGAAAGTGATAAAACAGTGCTGAAGTACAATAAATGTGATTTAAGCTTATGGAAACTTGTGCATGCAATTAAAAAGTCATTAAAGACAAAGCTCACCAATTTCCCTGCGCTGTGTTCGAGTGAAACACTAAATGATAGAAATAGGGATTGATGTGCAGCTTTGACCCAGGAGTGAGAGCCTGGCACACGCTCTCACATAAATAAGAGGAGGGACCCGGCATCTGCTCAGCTGAGACGAGAGAACTATGGGTACGCTTTACCGCCAGCCCAAGGCCAGAACGAACACAATTTTTCTGAGGAAGTGTTTTATGGCAGGGATGATTTTACAAGCTCAGCGGGATACAGGGCACATCAAGGAAAAGAAATGAGAAGAGAGAAAACGCATTAGAAAAAGACACAATGTCAGATTCTTGCTTTTTTTAACAGGCAACTATAGGAGTAAGAAAAATAAGACAGCATAAAAAAACAAGAAATAAAGGAAACCGAGGGAATCAATCAATGTAGGGCAGCAGTATGAATTATACATTATGTACAGACAAGATGGCCTTTAGACCACTACTCTCTCTCACACACGGAGCAAGGACATTAAACATACACACCTCTGCTCAATCCAGAAATATCCGGGCAGGTCTATAGTGTGAATTGGAGTTGAGGAGTATATATGTTGTATGTGAATATACTGCACTGACCAACAGAAAGCTATTTGTTTTAAAGTGCCCTCTTTGTGAAAGGTGCTTTATGGATTACTTCAATATTGACGATAAACAATTTTTGCAGAGCTTCTGCTAATATGATCTTACCTTTAAGCCACAAGAAAAGAACAACACTGACTTAAAACTATAAAAATATTTCTATCAATGTCAATATGTCGCTGGGGTAGGGTTACGCTACCCCAAAACTGAAAACGTTGTCATTAGTCACTTACCCCCATGTTGTTCCAAAACCGTAAAAGCTTCTTTTATCCCTTAGATATTTTGGATGGAAAAACTTGTGACCGTCCAATTGACTGCCAAGTAAATTACAGTCAACGTCCAGAAATGTGTGAAAGGCATCGTCAGAAAAGTCAATCTGCCGTCAGTGGTTCAACCGTAACGTTATTTAAATATCTTTGTCCTTGCATTGCGGCTGACACTATTTGCATGTGGTGATGCTCCCCTAAATAGCACTACAGCGCCGAATCGTTGAACAAAGGTATTTTTGGTTTTCTTAACTTTCTAACATTACAGTTGAACCACTGATGGCAGATGGAGTATTCTGATAATGTTTTTCATACTTTTCTGGACCTTGACGATGTTCATTTGCTTGACAGTGAACGGGACAGTCACAAAGCTCCCTGTTATCATCCAAAATGTCTTTAATTGTGTTCAGCATATTAGCTTTGACAGAGTAAAGCTTTTACAGATTTAGAATTGGGGTAAGTGAATAATAACAAAATGTTTATTTTGGGGTGGAGTCTTGGTGAGTATTAATGTCTTTAAAACATTCTCACTGACCCCAAAGGTTTTGAATGGTAATATAAATAAATACAAATCTACAGGTTCTCAAACTTTGTCTTTACTGTATTCCTCTGACTCAACATCGACGTAAGCTGCATTAGTTCTCATTACATTTTTTTTTTTTTTGTATTGCTCTACCCTCTTGGACATTCTCTTCTGAGCTTCAAACTAGAAATATTTTTGTTACAAAAACCAATCGATCTGCTTCAGAAGAGTGTTAACCAGGACTTGTGTCCAAAATTGGACCACAGCCAGATCCGGCCTTAAAATGACACTGTGACAGCAAACAAAGTGTCTAACAGAGCCAGAAAAACATGTTTAGATAATAAGCCAACATGATGATAAGAAATGCTTATAGAACAACTTTAGAAAGTTCAAATGAAAAGAAGAAGAAGAAAAAAAGTTTAAATGCACTAGCACAATCCTCAGTCGGGTATATGTGTTGGTGTTCACGGTACCTTATCACAGTGCAACTCCACATTCACGTCTCCTTTGTTTGTGTGGAGGCGGACATAGCCTTTCTTCTTAACATACTGGTAGCGAACGGCATCATCGGAAATAGCATCTGAAATCACAATTCATTCTTTACAATTATGAATGACTCTGCTGTGGACAGTATTGACAACATTTTAGTATCATAACAGCCTTATACTAGTCTGAAAGAGAATGAACAGCCATGCGAGACCGATTTGACAGCTGCCAGATGGTTTCCTGAGGTATACTGAAGACAGATACACTCTAAATGAGAATAAAATACGAACCAGATCTAATATTTGCCAAGAGTTTCAGGTATTGCAATGATGCAATGTTATGAAATGCATGCAACGTCTTCCCAGTATAAACAAAAAGGGAAATGGTGTCATTTGTTGTGTGCATCAGCAGTCATGGTGACGTTCACATTTGCACATTTGGCAGATGCATTAACCCAAAGCAACCAAGTGCATTCAAGATAAGGCAGTAAAAGAACAGTTTACCCAAAGATGCAACTTTGCTTAAAAATGTAGTCACCTTAAAAGGTCTTCATGACTGATTTGTACAGCTTTTGACTTGGATGGATTGGACTTCATCAGCTATTTTGACTTTGACCTTCATTCTGACATCACTTATACAGATGATTCATTGGAGAGCAATTGATGTAATGCTAAATTCCTTCAAATCTACATCTTTTGTGTGTACATTTTCAGCAAATATTAATTTTTGGTTGAACTCTTCCTTAAATTAAGCCAATCAGCATCAGTAGTGTGCTCAAATACAACAGTAACTTACAAAAGGAACCCTGAGAAGACTAACGTCAAGTTTGTGACTGTTTAATGCAAACCTTACCCCATGGGCCGTCATGCATATTTGAAAGTGGCAAGAGCTGCCAAAACCATCAGTTGACTGATTTGTTTGGTATGAGTAAGTAGGGAAGAATTTCATTTGTAACTCCATTACCTGCTTCATGGGTGGTTGCTGGAGCCATAGCTGTAGATGTGAAGGAGGCAGACACCCTTCCAGTGGAATAGTGAGCCTGGAGGAAGAGAGGCAGACATAGTTTACAGATAAGACTCTCCGGATAAGACAAAATGAGCTCTAACACCCACATCCAAAACGACTAAACGATCGTCACAAGCATGACGGCACTCAGACTTCTTAATGTGTCTGTCACACTTAATAATAGTGCTTAATCACCCATACATCTTGAAAACACACATACAGGTGGATATGTTGCATTGATTCCTATAGGACAATTCAGGCGTGTTTGGATGTGTCCGTGTACAGATGTTTCTTCTCTCTTGAATAAGTAGTGAAAAAATAGGCTTTTCTTTACATTCATTTCAATATTCAATGGAAATAATCTAAAATAATAAGCTACACTACCGGTAGGACTTCCTGTTTTGTTTTTTGGCCTTAACTACTATGTACTGATAGTGAGGTGGGATACAGGTAAGGTTCGAGACTATTTTTCTCTTATTAAAAATATCAGTACAATGTAAAAACATGTGTACACAATAAGTGCATTGTATTAAATGATTAAATGTAATTACATATTAGTAAAGGTCACCTAATACAAAGTGGGACCACAAGTCTCTTATGCTCACCGAGGCTTTATTTGAATTCAAATACGTTATTATAAATTCTGAATACATAAGTTAAATTAAGATATTAATTCAGTAAAAGAAATAATACACCGTAAGTAACTCATCTCTGTTTGAATTTAAATCTATAACCCCATTTAAAAAACATTTACATTTTGGGCTTAAAATGAACATAGTTGTCTTTGGGATATTCTAGTTATCTTAGTATGGTGTAAAAATAGAGAAGCTAATTCAGTAGGAGAGTGGGCCTGGATGCCAGTCTATTTCAGCGTTACAATGCCAATCCAGCACAGCTAGGGCTGAAATAGACTGGCATTCATGCTAAAAGTTGAGCCAATTACATTCAATGCCTACACTGTGAATAGGCTGAGCAAGCAAAGCTAATATAGCTGAAGGCACGGGGGCAGACACACTTCAACCTGGGCTAAAAGAAGACTTGAGACACGGCCAGAGACGCACTTAAAACCATCGCAGAGTATGGAAGAAAAAAAAAACTCTCACCGTTTAGATACCAGGTATCTTATCTGGATTTGTTCCCAGGAAGTGAGCAATTGGTGTGCTCGTTTTAGATCATTAAAACAAAAATGCTGTGACTTTCAAAAGAAATTGTGATATTTGCTGTGAGTGTATGTGGTCGGTTGAGGATCCTGCGAGGCGTTTTCTTCTGCTCCAGTTGCTGTGTGATGGTGGTAGAGTCTGAGAGGCAAATCACCTCATAACACTTCAACATACACGCACACACAGACAGAGCAAGACACTTCACTGTGACCCAAACAGCACTGCACAGAACTGCTTTATCTGGTCTCAAACACCTCACAGGAGACCCCATTTGCACCCGTTACTACTACTGAAGGTCTGAGGTTTGTAAGGCTTTTGATGTTTATGAGAGACTAAATAAAGGTAAATAGTAAAACTTAAAAAGTTATTACAATTGAACCATGTCTTCTCTAATGTAATATCTTTCAGAATTGAATTTATTTCTATGATGCACAGCTGAATTTTTAGCATTATCAAACATTGCAATGTGCTGATTTGCCCCAAAGCATTTATTGTTATCATTAATATTAAAAACAGTTACGCTGCTATTATTCTGCAGAAACCATGTTTTGATTAATAGAAAGCTAAAGAAAAACAAAGAAATTTTATGTAACAAATATATTTACTGATAAAAACAGCTGTAATTTATATTAAATAAAATGTTGGTTATTTGTACATTTTATGATTATGATAAAATTGTTATTTTCTGTATGTGTAAATAATTCTGATGCCGAGTTGAGTCCCCATTTAACATCTACATTCAAATCTAGGTTCAAAAACATATTAGAGTCTATGTTTTTCTTTATATATATATATATATACAACCACTTCAAAATGACGACAGACAGAAAAAAAAAACGAATCGATGAAGACAAAGAGGAGAGTCAAGTCTCTTCCACTGACGACAGCTAGAAAAGCGATATCTAAAAACACTCACAGCATTGAGCTTGTCTGTTTTTTTGGCTTCTGGCTCTTTCATAGTGGAGGCCAACAGCTCATCTCCTTTATAGTCTCTGTAGAGCTCTGCTAGCGTTTCTCGCGTCTCCAGGTTTGTGCTTTTCAGATGGTAGGATGGATGCTGCTTGGCTTTCTCCTCATCTGTAGAGGATAAAAATGGAGCCTATAAAAGTGACATCTTCACAGCGTAACACAACGGTAACAGTAAACTTGGCTACCATTATGCACAATGTTGAAAGCTGTTATTTTGAACTTTCTACTCCTTTTACATTTATATTCAGTCATTTGGCTTTTATACAAAGTGACAAATGAGGACAACAGAAGCAATCAAAACCAACAAAAGATGTTGGTTTAAGATCTATAAAGAATGTCATAATGCATCACATGGGATTCAGGAGATGCTTAAGTCTCATAAACATAAGATCTGCTGCAGCGGGCAGTGTTGAGCTGCTGTCAGTAATGCAGATCTCTCTCCAGCTTATTTAAGACTGGCAGGGCAGCGGCTACGGTCCACAGTGACATACACAATCAGCCATCTTGCATTCCTGCCATGATGGTTATTTTTACGGCCTTTTGAGTATGTCATGTTCAGGCCTTCCACCGAATTCATCTCATTTGGCAAACACACTTCTTTCATGAATTCATTATGCACTGCGAGTCCTCAGCGGATTGCATAGAGCTATACCTCATTAACCGGTTCATTTTCTAAAATCACTACAGATGGGCTAATGCAAGTAATATGGCTACATAATAATATGTAAGGAATGGAGACTGTAATGTGAAAATAGCACACCTGAGTCTGGAGCTAAATGACTCAACTCTCACAGGTAAAGTCTAACTGACTGACAGGCAGGGCAAGATGGGAAAACAGGAGCCAAAAGCCTTGCAGTCAGAGCTTACGATCGATACCATCAAATACATTTAATAAACAATTTTTAAAAAAAGTTGTTAAAGCCATTTTAGCATTTAACTCATTTTAAGTTTTTATCATTTTTATGTACTATTGTGGGGGGGGCTTGTGTTATGTGCTAGTTTTTATTTGGCCTCATGCATTTTATTTGAGTTTTGGTTTAAATTTAGTTTTTTTATTGAATAATTCTATTTTATTTCAGATGCGTTTCAATAAACAAAAATTAACACTTAACATAAGTCAGGTCTTAACATAAGTTAAGAAGTGGTGATTAAGTTAACCACTTTAAGACAATTGAGTAAATTATGATGATAAATTCTGCCAAAAACAACAGTAGCTACTACTACGATCACCAAATTTTGCTGTATATGCTGGATGTATAGATTGGCAGTTAACAAGCAATCTTGGTGCTCCGATCACACAGATCTTATATCAGGTTTCCATCCAAGGACTTTTAATGGAAAAACATTTAGCGCTTCAAAATTACTACGGGTTACCTCTCAAAAGTAATTAGACTTTTTCTAATTTGATGTTGCTTTAATACGTTGATATTTATAATGTATTTATTTTGTTCTTAAGATGTTGTTGAGTTATTGATGTGTAAGAGTGCATTTTATTCTTTAATTTTGTTAATTCATTATTTACTTAGAAAAATATATTTCGCATGTGGGCCTATTTATTCCTTTTATATCTTTAGGTTTTCTCTGTTCGCACAAGCTCTGCGCGTGATGTGACCCACGCTTTGATGTTTATTCTGCTTTTTGCTTTTATAAAATGAATCCCTGAAAATTAATTGAGCTTTTTATTTCATTTTTAACAGGTCACAGCCATGTATCGATTTAAACTGAATAGTAATTGAACAAAATCTTATCGGTTAATAACGGCTTAAAGAATGTGATTTTTAAAAGTGGGGGGACATGTCCCCAGTGGAAATTACGGCCCTGACTAATGAGTCGTATTGTAAAGTGTTACCAATTATTTTTAAGAATTTTAGTTAACAATAAGACACTGCAGCACACCAAATTTGCTGAAACAAACTAAACTGTTTGTACTGCACTGAAAACACTGAACTCACCAGGGTCAAGCACTTTCAAATTGTTTTTCACATGGAAGAAGTTGGAGACATTGAATTTATCCAGATTTGTGGGATCCTGTGATATAAAAGGACAAAACGAGATGTTATGAGACAACCCCAACCATGCAGGGATCATTATGTAAAAACAAATCAAATATGTACTCATCACAGGAATGCACTTGTATCGTATTGTTACAAAAATAGAAAGAGAAGTAAACATTCTCTAATGAATTAGTTTTGGCAGAGTTTTATCAGTTTAGTGGAAATGTTGCTGGCTGGACAGTTTTAGGGCTCGCCTGCTGCAACACACTCACACACAAACAAAAGAGAGTTCAGGACCTTCTCATCTCTCTCTCTCTCCTCCACACTTTGAGTGACCCATCGTAGTGTGCGTTCCAAATAGGTCAGACAGTGAAACCGTACCGCAGCCAGTTTCAGTCCTGCTATTTCAGCTAAACTCCCACTCAACCAGCTCTCTCTCTTCAAATATTCCTCAAAACAATCCTTGTAACACTCCCCACGCTTTCCCACCCAACATGCCACCCAAAATAACCTCTGGGTCTGTCTGGAAACCCTGCCACCGGTCACCTCCCCGACCTGCCCTTCCTCGAGCTCCAGGGATAGACATGCTCCCACTCTGAGCCACATGGCCTAATCTCACCCAAAAATATCTCCAAGTCCATTTCTGTTCCTCCAAACACCCCCGTAACACCCATCAACTCTCTCCCTGACCCAAAATAAACCATGCAAGGACAGCATGGCTTGGCTTGCTTTCGATGAATACAGGACACTGCTGGTCACATCCACGCACACACACACACACACACACACACAGAAAACACTGATTCAGCTTACAGTGTCTTTCACACATGCCTGTTTCCTTGTGTAAAGGAAGACACACTATAGACTTCTGTACTTACAGACTTCTGTCTTAAAGGCCTACCAAAGCTGTATTGATGCGTTTAAAAATACAGTAAAAAAGTATTTATTTGTGTACTGTGCAAAATATATTATGTATATATAAATACACACACACGCATGCATACGTTTAAGATATTTTTGTATAGTAAATACATTTATATATAATATATACACATGTAAATATTTTAAAAATATAATGTATGTGTGTGTATTTGTATATACACAATATATACATACATTTTAATATCTATTAAATAGAATCGATTCCTGCTGGAAAAAAATGAAATTCCATCTGTTATTACTCTTCAGTGTCGCATGCTCTTCCCGTAATCATTTAGATAAGTGTTTTTGAGCATCAAATCAGCTGAAAACTTGTGCTGCTTAGTATTTTGGTGCATTTTTTTAGGATTCTTTGATTAATAGCAATAAAATCAAATAAAACATTTATTTGTAACTGAAAATATTGTACATTTTATAACATTGTGCGAAAATTTACAGCCACTTTTGATTCATTTAAAGGCACAATATGCAAGTTTTTTGTAATAAAATATTTAACCATTTGCACAGTGTTAAATATTTCTCTCAAAAGTTCTGTAGGATTTCTAAATTCAATTGGTTACATAAGATCTTTTTAACACAGCTTTAGACAGTCGCCACATGCTGCTATACTCTTTAATAAACACGCCGCGTTTGATTCATAAACTGTGCCGTTTTACAGGTTTCAAAGTCATCTTCAGGAATGAAGCTCTGTGGATGGCACACTGTCCATTACCACAGACAACAACTTAGCCTTGACTTACAAGTTACAAGGTACAAGTTAATTAATTTTGGTTCTAGTTTTAAATCCGAAGCTATACAAATAAACTTTTCTGTTTAGTTTTTGGTATCCTTGTTACCAGGTTTAAAGGCTTTATGGGGACATTAATCATGAAAAAGGGGCTCAAATATTAATTTAAAGATACAAAGCATATGTTACCAATGTTACAGTGAGCAGTTAAACATTTATCCTGATGAAATGATTGTGCGATGATGTTGTTATAGTGAACTAAATCAGATACTATAAAAAACTGTTTGCAGTTACAAAATCATAAAAGAAAATTTTAAGAAAATAAAAGACTTAAACTAAATTATAATATACATTTTTGTAAATCTACCTAAATGTGTTTTAAAAAATAAAAATAATGGCTAAAGCTCCTAAGGTTTAAATTAAAATGAAATGTGAAAATATAGAAAATTTTAATTCAAAATGTGAATGCACACTATAAAAGATGAGAAGGTTATTGTGGCGTGTAAATGATTCCCTCTCTGTTTATCAAACATCAGAATCATCTCTCTCGACAGCTGTACATTTAACCTGCCGTTTCATAACACTGTAATCACAAAAAAAGCACACAGCCATATACAAACTTCAAACGAGCTGGCCAACTGTTGTCTGAAAGGTGTTGCTTGATTCAAACTTCTTGAGTATAGAAAACCTGTATGAAATCACAGCCATGCTGACATGGCACCCTCACTTAATCATACTCAACAGTCATAAACACACTGTCTGTGCCCGTCACCTGTAGTGTGATGAGATCCTGGCGAGTGAACGGCTCGTCTGTCAACAGGTCTTTAAAACTCTTTGTCTTGATGTTGAGCTGTTCCACCGCCTAAACAAAACACACATCCACAGAACACATGAATACATTTACACAGTTTAAAGAAGATGAATGCACCAATAATGAATTATTGATGTCAGCGTGATATTAAAAGGGGCATGAACAACCTGATTTTCCTTGCTTCAAATTCAAAAATCACAGATGTGATGTCATCTGCATTAATGACTTAATTTCATTATATGGATCCAGATGACATGCAATACGGTGCATGAGTGACATGGACTATTTTTATGGTTCAACTTTAGAGTTCAACATTCAGCGGTCACCTTTGTTGAATAGAAAAAGAGTTACATGAACTTAAAAAAATATATAATAATAAAATTACATATTTGTGTGTGTGTGTATAAATATATATAAACACATCTCTGTGCTTCATGGAAGAAGAAAAAAATTCCAACAGGAGGGTGGACAAGTGCATTTAAAAACAAAAATAAAATGTTTTTTTTTTTTACATTTAATTAATGAATTAATATTTTATTTAAACAACTAAATATAAGTTTAGAGGAATTATTATAATATTTTAATAACATAAAAATGACTGTTTTTGTTTGCAAGAAACCTTGAAAAACATTCTAATTGGACTCAAGGGAGAAAAAAAGGACCCACAAAAGAAGGCCCTTGAAACATTTGAGATGTAGCATGTTTTACCTCATAAGAGAAAACATTTCCTGTGACTCTGTTGGCAACGATGTGGGAGTTGTTTGTGAACACTGTGTAAAGCACTGGACAGTGGTACTTCCCTAAAGTACAGGAGAGAAAGACAGAATATGCACAGGACTTCAATCCAATAGCTCCTGTCATTAGCACATATTGCTGTTGACGCAGGCCAGGTAAGAGGATCACCAGCACACACACACTTACCTTCATTGTTTTTGCTGAAGTTAAGCTTGATGAGGGATTTAGCCTCAAGCTTCTACAGAAGGAGAGAGCAACAGGAAGTTAAGGAGTGACTATACCTGTCAGACTTACTGACACACCTACATTTAAAATATAATGTAATCACAATGTCTGATGTTTAATCATTTAGCATGAATTTGCTGATTCATACGCCACATGTTTGGACAATGACAAAACAAGACACTAACTGAATAGCACTCATTTTAAACACCATCGTGTAATGCTGGGGAGAGTTTGGCTTTAAGCAAATTAACAAGTACATTTCTGTCCCTAAAGACACTTTCTACTTAGTGCAGGCTGGTTTATTTTTCAATATATATTAAAACTGTAACTCATAAATAACAATATCTAAAGGTGATGTACGCTGTTGTCCAAAACATTCAGGGCACATTTTTTTAAAAATACACTGACCAAAAGTTCACGTAACACATAATAGATATTAGTGCTTTTTTGTCCAAATAAATGCAGCTACAGTGAACATCATTTACTTCTTACAAAAATGTTAAAACCTTTAAACACCTTTTTTCCCCAAAGCTAACATAGCTTCCAGGTCAACTTTAAGACCTGCTAGACTCCACCTCACACTACTGATGGATAATGAACACAAAAATGGCAGGAACTGCAGCTGAAGTCTGACTGGCTCAATGGATTTGATCCATTAATAAATGTCATGCCTTGCCTAATAAGCATACACACACTGGCACTTCAAAAATGCAGTATATAAGAGTAAGACATATCTTTAAACGCACATTAGTAAAGCAGAACTCATGAGAGTATGAAGTCTGCTCATGAGAACAAGTCGAGGCATGTTGAAATGATCTCTAACACACAATCTGTGTTTCTCATCAGCCCTAGTCAACTCCATCACTTACTTTCTTCCTCTCCATCTAGTGAGACAAATCAATCATGAATACTTCAGATAACACAGTCACACTGTGTGTAGGAGCACACACACACACAGACGCAACAGTGGCATGTCCAGACATGCTTTCTCTCACTCAGATGCAAAACTATGAAGATGTAAATATGCACTACAGATGACAGCCATGTGCTTGATGGACACTGAATATGAATTTTTAACAGAGTAAATACAGGACGCCCTACAGCGTGCTCTCTGTAGACATTCACACAACTTCTGCTGATGCCAGAGCGAAGCGATTATGCATGCAGCGTGGACACAGATCCTATAACTCCTATTCCATAAATTAAGAGTGCAGTGACGTGTGTCCAGCGAACTGATTATGCTGCAATTTACACCCACATCCACTCCTGGCACACTGAGTGCTGTTAGCCACCGTCAGCCGGCCTGTGAAAGATCTTCATTATCGTCTCAATAATGATTTCCAGATGAGTTCAGCAATAGAGTATTTTCCCTCTAAGCAACGCATTTAGCTTGACTACTCTCCAAAACACAAAATGAAACTCTCGTGTAGAAAACACCTACAGCATGTAATAAAATTAAGATTATGAAAGGCTTTCGGTTATCTTAACATTTTATTGCCCCTTTTATTTTTATTTGTTTTTAATGACATTTTTTACTTTTTACTGTTAATTTTATTTCTTACGCGTCTGTTATGAGAATTTTTTTATTATTTTTGGTACAACAGAGCCTTTTCCCTCACATTAAGCTGACTATAAAACTATTCTAAACTCTCAAATCTGAAAATATCTACCGTTTAGCAAACATGTAATTAAATTATGATTATGAAAGGCTTTGGGTTATCTTAAAATTTTATTTGCACGTTTTTTTTTTTTTTTTTTGCTAAAGTGTATTTGGCTTTGAATCATTTTTGAGCGTTCCTGTGTGGCTGATAGATGGTTAGTTACTGGTGTTTTTTCAGCATTTAATATGCAATATGTGTCATATTTTAAATAGCTAATATTTTAGATGATTTTCATAATTTAATCGTGTGTGCTGGCTATTTTCATTACCTTTTTTTTTTATTAATTCATTATGTTTTAAATGTAATATTTATATTATATAAAAAAAAAACCATTTCAATAGTTTTACTTAACTTGTTACTGTCCTATGGTAAAAAATAAATAAATAAATAAAAATCACATGAGAGGCTCAGGTTTCTAATTCAATGCAAGTCTACGGGATGTTTTCTACGGCCCAGTTTCTTATCTGAAACCATAAAGAAGCTCCAACACATCTCCACTCGATATGTGTCATGATTTAAGATCCATATCACAAACAATATACAAGCTTATTACTTTAGGGTAACCCTAAACTCAAGTTTACCTTGAGAAACAGCACTAAATAGGATTCATTTTCTAAACCCTGTAGTGCCCTTTAAATCACGTGTACAACAAGAAAAATTCTGCTTTATAGCTTTGGACACTCTAGGATGCACAAGCAAGCACACAGGTAGCATCATCTGAAGCTGATGATATTGCATTTTACTTTTGTGTCATCAGTCAAGCGCTTGGTCTCCTCTTAATTGGCGTCTGACGCCCTCTAGTGGTTGAATCCATGCAGGATTTTAAACATTTAGGGGCAGTTTCCCGAACAGGGTTTAAGACTAGTCCTAGATTAAATGTCAAGAGCTGTCTAAACTGGAAAAGCTTGCACGGAGATATCTTAAAATACATTATTGTCATTGTTTGGTCTTAAAATGCTCACAGACAATGCATTTTTGTAAGACATGTTTCTATAAATGTCCTAAATTAGGTCTAGTCCTGGCTTAATCTAATCCCTATCCGGGAAACCGGCTCAAAAAGTTGTTAGCTCTACAAATGTTCAAGTGTATTGGTTAGTGTCAAATAAATGAAATATTATAAATAGAATACCTCTCCAGTTATGGGGTTGGTTCCATACCTCTTAATCCAAGGCACTATGCTCCTAGAAAGAAAACAAATGTGCATCTTTTTTTTTTTATCTTGCATCAACACAGTAAAAAAACAACAAAAAAAACACTATTCAAAATCTAATTTAAAATCACTTTTCTATTTTAATAGATTTTAAAATGCATTTTTGTCTTGTGATGGAAAACACAGAACTACTAGATCTCCAGTGTCACATGATCCTTCAGAAATATGTTGAATGTCAGTGTTGAAATGAGTTAGGCTACTTTTGTGGAAACACAATCTAACTTTGATTTTTGATAACAGAATATCAAGAAAAAAAGAATACACATTTAAATGACTTCACTGTCACTTTTGAAGGGTAGTGTATGTAATAATAAATATAAGCTACTATAAATAAGTGTATTATTCCTATTCAATAATGAAAGTAAATAACAGCTTTACAAATGACTCGTGTTGATGTTGCTGACCGCAATATACTCACATTAGATCAAAAACCACACCTTCCACTGTGCACATGGGATACTCAAAGGGCTGAAGACACAAACTACACAAGAGATAGGAGACGGACATTAAAAATCATACATATGACACTAAAGCTACTGTGAGCCATTTCTGAGCTACCAAACGGATCAGTCGCACCATCTTCCACTGAAATGACAGTCCAGTCCCAAAATTAAGTGTTTTTTTAAGACAGAAGGTCAAGGTATCAATGTCTTACTAATAACAGTCTCTGCTTATTAAACTACAATAGGAGAAAAGTTTATTCGAACAAAAACTGACACATTCACATTAAACCAATGAAAGCATTGTTTGATCTACAGTTATGAGAGCAGAATCTATTGTGCCGGTCCTAAATAACTTACCAGAAGAAACACAAAGGAGTTTTTTAATCAAACATGAAAGAAGTGAAAACTCACCTGCAGTGATCAAAGGGCAGACGTCTGAAATTGGCTTGTGGGATTTCTATAAACACGATGACAAAAGGCTTATTTCACTCAGAGGAAAAAGCACCAGCAATTTCAAACAAAAAGGGCACGAAATCAAACGATACGCAGTGCAATCAACAGGAAAACCAACAGCATTACATACGCTGCCGAGCAAAAGTTTGAGGTCGCTACAGGTTTTTGTAAATGCCGGTGAAAGAAATATTGAGAACTATTATTATTATATTTATTATTTGTAAAATGCAATTTGTTAATGTGATGCAAGGCTGAATTTACATTCGTTATAATATGCTGATTTTTAGAAATATTTCTAAGAAAAAACTAGTGCTGTCAAATGATTAATCGC
>JAUYWG010000065.1:900462-932614 GCA_034779775.1 Enteromius afrohamiltoni | reverse complement strand
TCAACACATATATTATGTAAAGAAAAACTTTTATTTTGGATGCGATTAATCGCGATTAATCATTTGACAGCACTAGAAAAAACCCATTTACTTAACATAGAGGCCTAAATCTTTTGTAACATTATAAATTGCTTTCTGTTACACTGGATCAATTTAATGCATCTTTGCGAAACTGCAAATATTTATATCTTTGCCATTTGCAATTGATATTAATAATAATGTTATAAATAAAAAACTTCAAATTAATAGAATTTGTAATGGTAGTGTACCAAGGACCTGATTTATCCATTCATTAAGGCCTGATAAATTACAACTTTTTTTTTTAGATAGGTTTTACTATCTTTAATACATCACATGACACTTCATTTTACTTTCTACAATATACACACTGCAGAAGGACACGCTGCATCAAAGACCCCACATGTTAAATATATTTTGATAAAGGTTATATTATAGGGAAAAGTGTTTATTTGATTTGCTTATATTCTAAAATGTATCCCACAACAGATGTTTTCTTAATACAAATAGATCAGTAACGTTACCCGATTTCTTCCCTCCATAAAACTGAGTGTATTCTGTACATGTGATGTACCTGAAACAGAAAGATATCACGGAAATTACTGTAGTTATTGAAGAATCGATCAATTAAATTAACTAATAGTAAACGTGTATCAGTTCGCTACTAAATACTAAAACATAACACATTGCAGTTGCTATTAACGCTAGAAAGAAGCATGAACGACAGCTGGATTGTATAACGTTAAAACAAACTCGTTATAAACCTCATAAGACACAAAAAACGACATCCCTGCAATAAAGAATATACTAATTTAGTTTTCAATGAAATGATCGAATACAACTGTATAACGCTGTACAGTTAACTACTGTTGAGAACAAAAATGTCATGTTCTACTCGGGTTATGTTTCATTTCAACTCAACTCACATCTTATCTTTTTGATGCTGTCTTTTCCCCATTTTTGTGGACCAAGAGGATGTAGCCAATAAAAGAATAAAAGTTTATAGGTGCCTAAACAATCAACACAAATCCTCCGACTGTTTAAAACGCACTTCCGGTCAGCGTTCAGTGCGACTGCAAAATGTGTCCGGCGTGAAACAGAAGAACGTTTTTGTTTTCCTTTTTCGGATGTTTGGATGGGCCTAACTCATTATTAAACAACTAATAATAACACAACGAATGAAGTCCGTGTTAATACTTTAAATATTATTATTTTTTATATTTTATATATCTTAAATTTATTAATTTAAGATAAAAAAAATGTCTGTCTGTCGCTCTATCTGAGCTTTATAAATAATCAACCATGATCAAGCATCTTTTTACTCATTCACTGGGTTGAATAAAATACTACAATAACCTAAACGTAAAAAATAACCTAAAATAAAAATCTCTATAAAATCTAGACACATTTTAAAAAGTAATAATTAAATAAAAATGACAAAAACACATCAACAACAAAAAGACAGAAAAATAAAAACGTATTTAAAGTATTAATAAAAACTGGGCCTATTAATCAATGATGCTAAAATAATACTGCCATTAGCTCACACTGTCACATCACATAAACACACATGAAATAATGTCTTACCCTTACGATGGTTCTTCCTCTAAGCTTAGTGGCAAGTATAGATGTCCTGTAGCTACATCACATATTGAAATGCTTTATGAAGTGATCATATTCCGCGGAAACTTTATTTTTTAGGCATATATTGAGAAAGGCCAGTGTGCATTAATCAACAGCACAACTGCAGGAAGTCTTTGGCTGTAAAAGTCTAACCTAGGTCAATCCTATTCATAACGCACTTCAGCTTTGTACCTGTGAGAAGAGAATGTTTGAATGTTCACATGTACTATAAACCAATAGGACAAAAGGCAATAGAAATCAGTTATATAGATGATAGATCTGTGCTAACAATGAATGAGACACGTGTATGTTACATAAAGTTTTTATTTTGTCATCTTTCATAGATTTCATTGTTGCTCGGTGGCCTCTTCCACAGGAAGCCCAACACATCATCACATTTCAGCTTAAAAGCACGTCTCCACACAACATTCTAGCCAGAGTTATTTGCTCATTCGTGTGACGATAACAGTAAAGCTCTGAACGAGTCTAAACCAGTTTAGGAAAATTATTGCTATTGCCATTGGCTCCAACAATAAGAGCTTCAAAGAGTGAGGTCATTCAACAGTAGTTGATTCATTTTGATTGATTCAAGCACCCACACACTACGTAATACATAGCGGTGACTTACAGTACATTTCTGAACACAAAACTAACATGTTAAAGATGTGACTGTCACCACTTATATGGGTAAGATTCATTTAAATATGAAAATGTTTTATTCAGTCATGTCTTTTAATGTTTTTATCTCTTTCTGACACAGAAAAACAGGTTTTAGGTCGGTTGTACACAAGTCTATGGAAACTCATTTCTGCCACAGAATAAAAAACAATAATACAAAACAAATCTTTTTCTGAATTGTGAGTTTTCATTTCACAATTCACTATTCTTCTTCCAGAATTCAGACTCTTCTTCTCCAAATTGCATATTTATATTTTGCAATAACTTCCAATTTTCCTCTGATTTTTTTCTTTCACAGTTTAGACGTTATTTCTCATATTTGTGAGTTTATATCAATTTTAGATTACGTCTTTCGCACCTTTTTTCACACAATCGCAAGAAATAAACTGTGAATTGTGAGAAAAAAAGTTGTTTTTGCAATTCTATGACCCACAAATGCAAGACATAAATTCACAAGTCACACTTACCTTTCTTATTTATATTTATTTAACAGGCAGAGATCAGCCTGTTAAAAACAACAAAGACTTATATTTACACTTTTTTTTTCCCCTCAATTTAGAGTTGTGAGATATAAATGAGCAATTCTGAGAAAAAGTCTGAAATGTGGGGGAAAAAAAACCCTGCGAAGAATGCGAGAAAAAGGTTGTGAGATAAAAGTCACAATGAGATTTTATTAATCGTTTATTACGTGGAGGAAACAAGCTCCCATAAAGTCAGTGCTGACCTTTCACCTTAAGCAAAACATTTCTTCTGAGCTACCAGTGAAGGATCTTTCTTACGCGACCCCACAGTCTTGTTATCCACAGGTTGACACCCATATCGGTGAGATACTGCAGCTCTGGTGTGAGCATCTTCCTGCACAGCTTTCGATGCTCCTTGTCGACATTCTTCTTCAGATTGTATCCCATAATCGACTTCTCACCGATGGGTTGCCACGGCTGCATGGACGTCTCCAAGATGCTTCCTGCATCGACAGCGTGGCCTCCTTCAATGCAAATGGAAGCCATTTCTGCATTTCTGCGCTGCAGCTCTGCCACATCTCTCGCCATGCGCTCACGGCCGTAAGCGTCCACTTTATGCCAGAAGGTGGCGTTGAAATACTGGTAAAGCTTCCAATCGATGGCGTTCCACTGCAACGCTTTGGCCCTGAGCTCTGCACTCAGCTTTGAAACAGTTGAACCTTTCCGGGCATTGAGTTTGAAGAAAAGCAAGTCCTCCATGTCCCAGCAGAGGGTGTCCTTGAGCAGGATGAGCGATTCTTCGAAATACTCCACAAGCATTACCAAATGGAAGCGCTCTGAGATTTCATGGATAGCCTCGTCCACTTTTGGGTCTTCTGGATGTAAGTTATTATCCTGTCCAAAGTCAAAGAAAAGCAAGTTTTTGAGATAGAAAGAATTGAATCCTTCTGGGTCGTAGTACAGATTTGGATCCTTCAGGAATTCTCTCAGCTTGTCGTCTTCAGAAAGCTTCCAAGTGAGAGGTACAACGCGTCCAAAGTAGTGGAACGAGGACTCAGCGAGATCGGCCGGGTCCCGGAGGATTGTGATGTACGAGGTGTCGGCTGGAAGCACCCCGGCCACCTCAGCAGCATTGAAACGCATGTGATTACAGATGATGTTGAAACACATTCCCGGCCTGTAGTCCTTCACCTGTGAGCGATGGAAAGACGACGGGTAAAAGAAGTCATTGCGGCTGTTGGGGAAGGCAAATTTGAGGCGGTGTTTTTCGCCGAAGCGGAAGAGAATGTTGAGGAAAGTGCTGCTTGCTGTTTTATGGGTCTTCATGAACATGATGTCCACTTTTGGCGTGCAGGTGCGACGGCCAGAGGCATGATGGGAGCTGTTAGAGATTGTTGAAGAGTGGGCGGCAGAAGGGCGATGAGCACACGAGTAAGGCACTGGGACTCTGTAAACGAAAATGAAGACAAATGTTGTTGATTTTAGACGCACAGGTATATCATCCTCACTACGGATCAACGTTGGAATGAGAAAATCTTTATCCAGATTTTACACTAACATAATAACATGCTTATTTTAATGACAATTAAGCAGCTGTAGATATATTTTCTTAAAGAAATTAATTTTGTAATGACGTATACTGATCAAAAGTGAGAAGACTTGATGACATATGCCAAATATATGTACTGAATTGAACTAAATCTTTAAATGAAACAATGTTTCTTTTCAGGATAGAATAAATTATGGAGAAATTATCTTAATATTTGTCTTGAAAATAACATGGCAATGCAGACCTGGTTTATTTTTTTTATGATGAATAAAGATAAACTCTTTGATTTATTTTGATTTTAGGATTACATGGTTATTTCTTCATGAAATTCACCCCGAAGAAGAAAAAAAAAAAACGGGATAAACTGATTTCGGTTGTACTGTACATTATTCTCCTGTTCAAAATACATGTAAGAACTCACTCTTGCAAGCCAAACTGGACCTCTGGGGCCGACAGGCAGTACAACAGAATCATGCAGGTGGTCAGGAGCGCACCCAGGACCAGTCCCTTACAGATGGACCTCCACTGCCTGACTGGCTTTCCAACCATCATAGCTGCTTGGTTGGACCCTGGGAGAAAACCCTGAAGCAAAGAGAAAGACGTTTCAATAATGATTTAGTGCTAATAAGTGCAATGTCATTATCTCTCTAAAGGCCCTTTTACGTAAATACAGTCAAATGTGCTGTGCTGTGTGATGTGCTTACATATGCAGAGTCCTCTAGTGCCGCCAGCGTTTGATTATCAAAGCATTTTTGAGTGTGTTAAGAGATATTCGTCACCATTTCCTCAAGTGCCCAATTATTTAGGTACACTGCTGCTCACTCAATTGCTTTTCTCCCCTGAGTTCAGCCATGTCATCTACATCTGCTCAGCGTCTACTTATGTGGGGATTTGGCATCGCAGCTAATTCAGCTTTTTTAAGTTATCATTTGAAGTGATGTAGCAGGTCACTATTTATTTTAAGGTATCATCTATTTCCAATTCCAAGAAAGAATACGTTAATACCCTTCTCTAAAGATATATATTTTTCGGAATATTTTTTGAAGTATAAAAATATTTAATGCATGCGGAAAACTGCATGCCTCCAGCACATATATTAACGTGGAAAAAAAACTGGTTATTAAATTTTTAACTGAAATTATTTTATAATCTTAACTTTATATTAGCTTAAAGTTGAACCTGACGCAAAAAACACACAAATTCATTTTCACCAGAGCCATAATTATCGAGAACAAAATGCTAGATGGCGAGTGACCTACGTCATCTTATTTTAGAATATTAAGAGTTATGAATTTGACCATTGTTCTTACCTGAGAGTGCATTGTTGTGTTATGCTTATGACTCACAAATGCAATGCTTAGTTCACTGAAATAAACCATAGGCAGTGTACAAACGCGTCCTCAGGAAGATGCAGCCTTCCGTTTGAGAAACGGTCACAGCGATCAGAGATCGTTGATTAACCAATCAAAAAGCAACAATGGCAGACAGCAATTTTAAAAATATATATATGTGTGATTCTATAATTGCCGACACATTTGGTAATATAATATAAATAAAAAATATTAATATAAATTTAAGATATATATATTTTTTTTCGACTTTTTTTTTTAAACGGTTATATTTTTTGTTATTTTAATTTGTTTATCATTGTTTTTTATGAATTACAAGATGTGCAGTCCATAATAATATAATAAGTTATTTTAAACGTGTCTTAAAATAATGCCTTGTTCTTGTTCTTCTTCATTAGTCAGTGTATTTTTTGTGATCGCATATCGATGTTTTGCAACAGTTTATTTCATTTATTAAAGCCCTAAGTAGTTACTTACTTGATTCTACAACATTAAATTATTATGTCACCTCTGTTACCACACCATACTTTTCCTTTACATCGGTGGAATTATCTCTCTCAGAAGTTACAGGAAACTATGTCAATTTCACTCACTGATAAGATTTGAAGCACTGAAAAGTATTTTTGCTCTCTCTATGAGAAAATAACCTAATCTAAAAATTTCTTACACCAAGGGTTATTTTTATAACGTCAACTCTGTTACCACAATATTAAAGGAAAACACAATGTATTAGTGATGTCACGTATTTAAAGCTCTTCTAATCATGTTTTCATTAGTGTCATGTTTTCTTCGCATTTATGCCAGCAAGTGTTTTTTTTTTTTTTTTTTTTTAAATAATTAAATAAAAAAAGTCAATTCTGTTACACTGTTGTCTCCATTGTAAGTCTACCTAAGTAACAGAGTTGATGTTGACAGGCAGGGACACCAAATGTACATGCAACTATAGAATGAGTCATATATATTACCTGGATCCATACATACAGTATGCTTAAAAATCTATCTCCATATAAAATGAATAGAATACTTATTAAATATAACACACAGTGCAGGACATGCTCGACAATGCAGAGGTCCGAAGAACTTACCATAACTTACAAATAACTACTTTTAGATTACTTTAGGATTACTTTTGACATAACTCGTTCATTGCAATCTGTTTTTTGTGTGTGTGACTTATTGCAATTGTGAATTTTAAAATGTAATGTAATTTAAGTACTTAAATTCTAATAAATTCTACATGTAATTACAAGTTACTCTGTTGGTATGTCATATAAACTATGCATTTGTCAAATTAAAATGAGCTAGAATAATAGATTTCTGAGACAGTGCTCCTGCAGGGGGTTCATTATGAGGGCCAGCTGTCCAGCGAATGAATTATGCATTCAGAAGAAAAGTGACACTGTCCGTTCAGGATCAGATATCTGCAGTGCGGGGCCACAGATGGATAACTTAATACTACCAAGAGAGCATGTTACAAGAACTGACTGTGACAGCCATGCTGCAGAACACCGGCACCAAAAGATGGAGAGACAAAAGAAACATAGCCGTTCTCTCAAATCCCCAGCAGAGGCTAAAAATTTAGAAAGCACAGAAGACGTCTGAAGGAACCCTTTGTTCTTATTTGCAGCGATCTCTAACCATGCATTTTTCAAAGTCATCCTTTGTTGAGAGCAAAAACACTAACAACATCATCATTGTTATGCTGATGGCCACAAGTAATGATTTTACAGAACCACAAAGAATTACTACAGCAGCTGCAGCTCTAATTTAAGAGAAAACAGAAAGAAATAAAAGATGCATGCATGTTTGCATCCATCAAACACTAGGGTTGCTTTCATGGAGATTTGTGGTTTATCAGTATGCCGTAAAAAAAGGCTTTGGACATGCTGAATGATTTTCATTCGTGCATGCAGTCTGATTAATTTCTGTGATTTAACAAAGAATGTCACATGTGACATCTGAAGCGCTTCTGGCAAATTCAGAACAGACAAGAAGCCACTGTAATCAGGTTTGCTGATGGGATACAAATAGAATAAAGGTTTCTTTTACTTCGCCACAAGAAAGCAGTCAGATAGAGCAGTCCGATTATAGAGGAAAGTTTAGGAGTGAAATGGATAGCGTTTCATTAGATTCAGCATTGTGAGGACTCATGGTGATGTAAAAGCTTTTTGGAAATGAATCACATGACAATCTCATCAGCAAATTAGTTTATATTTATCATAATCATAGTAATAAAATAATAATAATTTGTTTCCCAGCTAAATCTATAAAAGTCCATTGAACAACTGCATAAATATTTTTATTTTTTTGAAGAACATTGCATTTAAATAATTTTAAATGTGTGAAAATATATATTACTTAATTGATCTATTTATTTATTGTAGCTTTGTAGGGCTTAGTTGTGCAAAAAGTGTTGGAAGCAAATAATATTCCAAAATAAAGTCAATAAAATAATAAAACAAAAAAGGCTTTCACAGATAAAAATGTATTTTTCTTACCACATCAGTTAGTTTATATATCGTCACAATTTAGGCTATTACTTACTTGCTTTAATAAATATAATTTATTGGGGGTTATGTTGAACCCAGAAAATCTGAAACTTTGAATTGTTTCGAAATATGTTCTGACAAACAATTATCTTTTTGTGGGTATCTTGGTTGTGAGTTTAGACTAAAAAATAGACATCAAAAATATTTATTAATATTTATTCATTATGATTTATGCCACACGTTAAAACGGTACATATTTAAACAATGGCAACGCAATCACACTGTAAATGTTCTCCCAATTTGATTTATATTGAAGATTAAACATAAAACATTGTATCATATCTTACCAAATCATGTAGATTCCTGTCACAGCTTGATTGGCAGAAAAAAAGCAATGACTCTGAAGAGAAAAATCCGACTTTGTTAACAATGATGCATGGTAAGGCTGGAAAGACATTGATATCGATGCCTTCACAGTTAACTCTCTGGTCGTGCTTTCCAAGGTTAACAGATCCGTATCCCTTTTATCTTCTGTGAAATATCCAAGCGATCATTCACCCTGCACACACACACACACCTGATGATTTTGAAGCCCCCGCCTCTCCTCTCCTCCTCCTCCGTCTGCACGCTGAAGAGCTGAGCTGGCTAAACTGCATTCAGAAAAGGCTCGGCTCGCGTTTTCTGTGACGCAGGACCAGCCGTCTGGGGACCTGCACTTGTCACTCTGTGTCTCTGTTTGCATTTTTGAATGAGCGTACAGGAGAAGACTGAAGGCAGAAGGAGGGAGGTGAAGTTAGGATAAGACAGAAATAAAAGGCAAGACAGAAATACAGAAAAGGAATAGGAGAGGAAGAGATTCAAAAAAAGCAGGGTAAGCGAGAGAAAAATAAACAGGAGGGAGGGAAAGGAACAAAAGAAAGGAGGAGGGATCTGTTCAAGGTGGAAACAGAGAGCCATTAAGGACAGATTGCTGGTTTGAAGTGGAAAGGTTTCTAGAAAGCATATGAGAGGGGCCAAAACACAATTCCCGAATCCCAAACTAGACCAGTTTGCTTAGCTTTCCACGTCCAAGTCACAAAAATACATACTAGTATAGATCAGGTTTGATGATAAAGTGACAGAAATGATGTGAAAGGTCAGAGAAACTCTCCTTTACCTAATCTGCTGTTCTCAGTGGAAAACCATTAGCCTTAAAAAACGCTTGTAAATCTTGTACTCTTCGTCTTCTTTGCATTTGTATATACAGGATAAATTCCTGTAGAGTTTACAGTGAAAAACTGTAAACTGACATTCCCAGAATTTTTTTCTTTGAAATAACTATGTTTCTTAAATAACTTATCAGTTATGTCTTTTAGGGTTGTATTTTACATGCAATGTGGTAACATTAATGTTTACTTAGATTTTTTTTTACAGTGAAGGTAAGACTGAGATAAATCAGTCAATTTAAGCCCATAATATAAACTAACATTTTTGAGAAGAAGGAAGACAATCCTCTCTGGATTCAAAATGACCTGAACACAACATGAGCTTATTAAGAATGTCTAAGAAATATAAGAAATCATCTTCTTTATGAAAGTTGTCTTTTTACATGATACGTTTGTGACAGCTGAGTTTCTTTGCTTCTTAATAGACACTCCCACAGGAATGAATACCAGCTCAGGAAGAACCTTTGCCGCAGGAAAGAACATCATTGTGGATCATATTGATGGTTTTCATATTGCCATTTCTGCATGTTTGCTTTAGTCAGCGATTGGAAGAATCCCTTCTTATCTCAGTGTTTGCTAAGCCTGCTGTATGAGTTTCCATACAGAGATTTGTGGCAGGAGTAAATATGTAGATTATAAATTGGAGCATAAATTAAAAACAATCACTTGACACATTATCCAGTGCAAAAGCTTTGTCGAAGGCTGTCTACTACAGAATACAGTGATTTTTTTTTTATTTAGGAAGCATTTGTGACAAATTGACACATTAGTTTTAATATTTTCTATTTAGCTTATGTTGTAGAAACTTTATTAGTAATTACTGAATATTGCTATTTTGTTTAATTTAATTAATTAAGCAATTTCAGGACTTTTTTTTGGAAATATTTATTTAAAAAAATTATATATTTCATGTCTATTTTTTTAGCTATAGTTAATCATAATTAAACTGTAATGCTAACCATAGTATCTAGTAATATAGTGTGGGTCACTACAATTGGATTATAATGCATAAATATTGGATTTCGCCTGTTGATCACAAAGAAAGTTGGTAACCAAATAGTTGACAGTATAGCCATTGACTTGTAAAAAAATACAATGGAAGTTACCATTAACTGCTCAGATACCAACTTTTTTCAAAATATAATTTTGTTATCAACAGAAGAAACAAATGGAGGTTGAATAAATGACATCATTTTCATTTGGTGGAGTGAAATATCCCTACTTTCAGACACTGCAAGAGCTACGGATATTGCTGTAATTCACAAACCAATACTCTTTTTATCTTTACATTCCTCTTGAGTGACATCACCCAATTCTTTCTCTTGATTTTGCTCGCTTCTCAATGTCTCTTACTGTCAGGCACAAGATTATTCTGTTCATCCTGATCTCAAACACTCAGTTCATTGTCTGCAGACACACAGAATGTCATGCCAGTGCCAGGCAGTGTAAGAGCGACATGGCTGGAATGCAGATGGGTAACGTGGGTAACACTGCATGTTATGTGCATGAACATGAATTAGTAATAAAAAGGGCCATGAGTCGCCTGGCCTAAAGCCCACAGGGGTTACACAGCATCGAGGAGAACACCAACTTCATAACTTCCCACCACAAATACAAAGAAACATACAAAGCTGATACCACGGGTATAGGGCTTCACTGATAACAAACACCCTGAACAATAAAAAAACATTCAAATGGTTCTCTGGGTGTGACTTACAAAGACAAGACCATGTCACATGTTATAGCTTACAGAATAAAAGAGAGCAGATCACTTTTGAACTTGGCTCAAACTCATTCAGATTGATACAAAGCCTGCCGATGATGTTTTTTTAATACCTTGTATAACCAAAATCTGTCACAAAGGACTGAAATGGACACTGGAGAACATTCAGAGCTAAATAATTCAGCTTGCCACCCTAAACCAGTTGAATCTGACTCCATTCAGTACTTGGTAAATTCACAATGAGGAAACACTCATTCTCTGAGGATTTCAAAATCTGCTCAAGTTACATTTCCCAAATTATGAGTATATTAATTAAAATGTTAGCTAGTTTTTATATTAGGGAAAATTCACAGTTTTGTCACATGTACACTGGACTGTAGCCTATTTATGAAGCACAATAATTTTATTTTATTTTTTTCCATAGCATACAATAAATTGCGGTAAAAAATAGTGCTGTCAAACGACTAATCACATGCAAAATAAGTTTTGTTTACATACACGTGTGTGTAGCGTATATTTATTATGTATAAATAGACACATACAGTATTATTTGGAAACTATTTTAATTTTTTATCTTATATAATTTAATATATACATATTTTTCTAAAATAGATAGAGAATAAGATATAGATAATAATTGTTTGACAGCACTAATAAATAAAATAATAAGAAAAAAATGCATTGAAATTCTCTATACCATTTTTTTAAAAATATATATAGCCTATAGACTATTTATACACTTTGCTGAATTGCGAATTTTAGCATCTGAGGGAAATGACTAATTTTAGAGAGACAATGGTTTTATGTTTTTTTTGCATTTGTAGTCTGAAAGGTGCCATACTTTCAAGGTTACTTGTTTTACTGGTTACTGTCTTGGAACCCAGCTAAAATCTCAGAGGGTCTGGCTTAACCTTTACCAGCATTTTGCAAATGAAACAAATCTACTTTTATGTCGCGATGTGTAACATAAGTCCTTAGGGCAGGGAGTGTCAGTGGTTTATTCACTTCGACATTTGACAATGTGAGTGATCCCCTGGAAACCTCAGTACATACTAGACTTGCCCCGTGGGTATCAAAGCCTATTTATATTTTTTTCACATAAAGAGAGATTTGCAAAGTGTTTTGCAAGCACCAAGGAGGAGTAAAAGTCTCTCAGTGCTTACCATGGTGGTATTTATTTGATAAAAATACTGCAAAACAGTAACACTGTGAAGTAGTAATGAAATTTAGAATGTATTTTAATATATTTATTTGGAACCTGTTTTATTCCTGTAAAGCAAAGCTGAATTCTCCGCATCCTTACTCCAGTCTTCAGTGTCACATGATACTTCAAAAATCATTTTATTATACAGATTTGCTGCTTAAGAACATTTATTATTATCATCATCATCACCATAAACGAAAAGCCATTATACTTCATTTTTCAGGAGTGTTTGATAAAAATAAACACTAAAATAAAATAAAATAAAAATAAAAATGTAAATCTTTCAACATTGTCTTTACTGTGAATTTGGATCGCTTTAATGCATCCCTACTAAATAAAAGTATTACTGCTGTGTACATCACTAATATCTAATCGTGTAAAAACATAATTTATGAGCAGCTTAAGGAAATAACTCAAATGCGTGTTCATCTGGAGTGGTGACTGTGAACTCTTATGACCCAATCACTGCGCTGAACTATGCATGAGGTCGCCTTACAGCGCCTTAAGCTCATGAAAGTGCTTCACACAGAGTTCATTTCTGTAAACATTACTAATATTATTTTTATAGGCCTATAACAACAAGTGGAGCGTGCATGAGAGCGCGGTTTAGTATATGGTTAGGTAATAGTTTATATCCAGACAGGATGTTTCAAGCATTTGTTTTCATATGTGTTTTGAGCACATGTCTTCTGCAAATAGAAATGTGTGAATAAGGGCAAGTCTGACCACGAACGTGATGTTGCGATAGATCGGGACACAGAGCAAACAATGATATAGAGAGAAAATTCAAATAAGAGTAAACCGTTATTCTTTGTTTAAAATTTATTTTAATAGTCGTCTGTATAATGTGTGTGGTGTAAGTCTGTTTTCTACTTTCTTCCCAACCTTCTACACTTCCACTTTTCCGAGTCTTTTTTTCAGATCTAAGGTGTGAAAGGCCAGTGCTGAAACGGGGGTTTCGTGACCCTTTAAAAACGCCACAAATATGAAACATTCACACAGAAAAAAAACACCCAAAAAACCTCATTTGATTAAAGATAATTATGATCTTTTGTTTATTAGAAATGTGGCACAGTCAAAACTGATGAGCAAAGACAACAGAAATGCAGAAAAGTGAAACCAGTTTGGGCAAACTTAATTGACACATGGAGTTCAGAGAATCGTGTGCAACTCCCATTACATGATGTCATAAGTTGAAACCAGAGAAGAAACAATTCTCCAAATCTCTCAACAGAGAGAAAACGCACAAGAAGCACTTTAACACATACAAATCAGCACTTTTTCTTCTTCTTTTTGTCGGCTTTGCTGGCGTCATCGTGAGCTTTCCTCTTAGCTGCTAGCTTGTTAGCCTGTTGGAAGGTGTGCATTAGATTCACGAACGATAAATTCTGTCAAGGTCACTAGAATGAGCCGAATGTAGGTCAAGCGCCTTTTAAAGAGCCACTGTGCAAGCTGCGAATTACTTCCACGCTTACTCATTTAACCATTAACCAAAGCACCACACAACTAAGAATCAGAATGAATATTCAGAGCGATTATTCTGGTTAGATTAGAATAGAAAGAATATTGAATTCTAAAGTGGTACCCGACACATGTATATCTCAGCAGGCTTACCTCTCTGACGTGTCTCTTCTTTCCAAACATGATCTTGTCATAGAGGTATTTCTCTCTCTTCTTCATCATCATAATAGCCAGTCTCTTCTCCTCTGCTTTCTCCTCTTGTTCGGCTCGCACGCGGTTCTCTGCTTTGACTTTACCAGGGGTCACCTTTACCGACAGACTCTGAAGGAGATCCAGAACATCACAAACTTTTACATATATTATATTTATTTTCCATACTCCGCCACAAAAATCTTTAATTTAAGGTGCAGCAACAAACTCGTTTAGGATCAAATATTGTAACTGTACTCATTAAATTGTAAGAGACACAAAACCTGACAAGGAAATATATATATATAACTCAAGTAATTAAATATATATATACATTTATTTTTTACAAATAAAATTGTTTATTGAATCTTTGGTCAAAATATTAAAATAATAATATATTCCAATTCTGAGAAAAAAGAAAGAATTGGGACTTTACATCACACAATTGTGAGTTATAAAGTCAGAACTTCCAGATTTCACAATTTAGACTATATTACTGAAAATTGCCCCCCAGAGGCTTCCCTAGAAAGGTGGAGTAAAAATAAACGAAAATAATGTGGTACATTTGATATACCATGGAATAGAGAGAAGAAAATATGGCACAACAGTGACCAGCAACACATCCACGCTCAGCTACACATTTGAGTTCTTTCAAGAGCATGTGGGAAAACGTGTTCTAGTGGTTCTCAATCCTGGTCCTCGGTTCTTATATTTACTGTGTAAGAACCGAGGTAACTGATATTTAAACTGATATTTAAAGTATGAATCAGACAACAGAAGGCACAACAGTTTGGATCATTTAGAGAAGAAATCGGCACATTAAATATGACACTAAACAAGCAGCATAATTGCAAAAATAAACTTAAAACCATCTTACCTTTCCCTGTGCTCTCTTCTCCTCCATTTCAGCTAAATTAGCTTCATCTTCAGCCTCATCTTCTTCCTCACTTTGATCATCTTCATCTTCCTCTTCGTCATCTTCCTCCTCCTCCTCTTCCTCTTCCTCCTCCTCCTCCTCTTCTGCTGCTTCTGTGAGTTAGTTTGTGAAGTTAACAATCATAAAAAACCCCCCCACACATAATCATATGAAAAAAAAAAAAAATTTCCATAAAACGCTCACGTGGCTTCTCTCCTCTCTGCAGGGCCAGGAGTTTGAGTTTCTCAGGTGGCACATAATCTCCCTCACCCTCCTCCACGAATGGTGACAGATGGGGTGGCAGTGTAACTCCCAGGAAATATTCCTCTACGGGTAACAGTATCTTCCCATTTACACAGTCATATACCCACTGGGGCTGGATGTAGTACCTGCAAGGTTGAGAAAAGCATCAAGTATGTGAATATACAGTTAATGTAAAAGTATACACTGTACGGAATCAGGGAGATTTGGTTTCGGACCTGTTGATATACTGTTTGTCGATGGTGGGTCTGTCCACAATGTGATGTGTGATTGTTTCATCTGTTGAATCATAAGTGCTGCCGATGCACAGCGATTTATCCCAGGAGACCTGTCCACCGAAACACCTGCAGAGTACAACACATCCTTATATACTGACAAACATGGGACTCTTAAACTATGAACTGCTGCAAAACTGAAACAAAGTTAAATAAAAACAAAAACCAAGTAAATCCATTAAAACGTAAAAATAAATAGATAATAAAATAAATAAGTATATATATATATATATATATATATATATATAAAAATGTAAAAATATAATCAATATATGAATACTTAATATATGTAAAAAATTATATTGAAGTAAAATATTATAAATAAAATGTATATTAAATATTATTTTAATTTATATATATATATACATTAAAATGATATTTAATATATTTTAATAATTATATTGAAGTACTAAAATAAATTAAATCACCTCTATAGACATTAAAAATAAATAAAAATGACAAAACCACACCAAATTATATATTAAATGAAAAATAAATGCAATTCAAAATATTATTCCAAAGTATATCAGTGCATTAATGACACTTAAATAACACTGATTGTGTGCAAATATACCATAAATTAAAATCTTTGGCAGATAGGGTCCAAAATAGTTTTTTTTAATACTGTCTCTACCTCAGACAGTTAGAACAAATATTTATTTTACATATTTATTTTATTATTGAAGGTTTGCAATTTACACAAAATATTTAATAAAGTTTAGATATTAACTCATAACATTTAAAAGAATAAAAAAGGATACATGTATCAATGAAAGAAAAATTACACAGTATTTTACATGGTTAAGCAGCTGCTTGATTAAAGTTAAGTTCCCATCATGCTGTAGAAATGATGTCACTTCCTGCATGTCACAGTAGAGTTTATTAACGGAAATATCTATGCTGTAATAAAGCATGAGAAACAGCTAAACCTCAATATACTTAAGTAAAAATAATTCTACACTAGACCGTTTATGAACTCAACAGTCTGAAGGATTGACACTGTTGCATGATTTTTATTATTGTATTAAGCTGAGATGGGACAAATACATAGATGTTGATGTATTTTAAGTTAATTATTAGATTATAAAAAATATCTAATCTAATATCTACCTCTGAGGAACATAGAATAGTTGATAACAAAACATTTTGTACTCTTTTTTTAGGGAGAGATAAGATGATGCGTGATTAAAAATAAGTCAGTATGTCACACTTCTTCACCTGATGACAAAAGCCAGCGATTCCCTGGGAACTTCTCTGTTTAGGAAAAACTTCAGCCCCTCGAAGAGCTTCTTCTGTTTGTCTTGCTCCAGCTCGATCTTCTCTCTCTCCTCCATTTTCTCCAGGTCTTCCTGCAATTGAAAAGGCATTTAAAAACAACATTAAATAATGAGGACAAAGGTTGCCTGCAGTCACTCTGGTTTCATCAGAATGTTTTTTTAACACCTTCAGCATGTAACCATAGCAACAGTCTCCCCTCAGTGAACATGAAACATGAGGATATAATGTCCGTCCAAAACAATTAATCAAATGCAGGTTAAATGCTTGACTGACTCACGCCTTGTGATGTGTGACTAAATAACAAGCGTCTTGTGACACTTTCTTTTAGTGAACTTGAAGTGTGGAAAATAATTGTGGAGTCACATAGCTGCATTAATTACAGATGGTTTAGCAAGTAAATGGAAATCTTACAGCTCTGAGCTTGCTACCAAACATCTGTGCACTTGTTTTTTATATTCTGACCCAAGAACCACTTTAAAAAGCATTTTCGGAAAGGTGTTCTACAAATAAACCTTATTACTAAATTTAAATTTAACCCTCCACTGTTTTTACATATAGCCTTACAAAACCATATTGAGTCCTACAACAGTACTTTAATACACACTTAGTGTCATGGCAACAAAAATTACCATATTCATATCCATTTTTATTTTAATTCAGGGCATACTATAGTATTAAAATGGCTAGTTGAATAATAACATTACCAATTCCAAATAACCATGGCAATAACAACAATTAAGAAAAAATAAAAAAATAAAAAAAAATAAAACTTACACACACACACATCCATATATAAATTATTATTATTGTATATGTATTAATTATCTTCAAATGAAAGTTACTATTATTGCTACAACTTAGATTATTTGGAGATGGTAATACAATTAATAACCATTTATAATGATGTTACAACATTATTACAATGTATACTATACCACTACTACAAATAACATTAATTAATAATATTATTATATGTATTATAATTCTAATTATTATTTTAACTGTGGGAATAACTTATACATATATAATATTAAAATATGGACATGTTAATATAATAAATTATTAACATAATTAGCTATTATTATTAATTTATATTATAGTTATTACTACTACAACTATTTGGATATGGTAATAGAATATGTAACAGCATTCTAAAAAAAAAATGTTCAAAGCATATTGGTTTTAACTTGAGAATGATTTGCAATATGTAATAGAGCCCGACCGATAATGGATTTTGAAGGTTTTAAAATCCGATATATCGGCCGTTTTTTCCCTTCCCAGATACGCGCAACAAAACATTAAAAGATTTCTCAAATATTAGTTATTTGTAGTTATTTATGAGTTTTAACAAACGTAATATGATATGATTCTTTTATTGTCACAACAGAAAAGAGGAACATCAAAATAGTTCTGATTACTAAAATGTAAAAAAAATACAAACTTAAGATATCATACGTAAAGTCCTTCGAACAAAAACACAAAAACAACAACAACCAAATCAAAGTTAGCAGTTTTAAAAGACTTGGTAAGCTTCATAAATATAACTTTGAATAGGACTGGAGACAAATTCTGTTAAGTTCTGATAAATAACAACAACACCAAAATATAAATTGCTAAAAGTATATGAGGTAGTGTACTGAATCAGTCAATCCTCAATAGCTCCAGTCCAGCAGAGGCAGCTTTTAGTACAAGAACAGTTATTTGTAGTTGAGTATCCACTAAAATATTATTGTCACAATGGAACGTCAAAATATATTAATGTATAAAAACTAAAAGTTACCAGTAAGGGTGTTTCGTCCGTGTTTATTTTATTTTTGAAATATGAATATATCGGCCATTGTACATGCCTAATATCGACCGATAATATCTGCCTGCCGATATATCGGTCGGGCTCTAATATGTAATAACCTAAGCAATATTAATTTCTGTAAGTCACTGCAGATGTTCACAATACAGACAACTGAGTCTGTGGCTCACCCCTTCAACTGGGAAATGGTCCAGCTCTGCCTCCTCATCCTCCACTAAAGGAACCGTACGCGCCAGACTGGCACTCAACGCTGACAGTTTCTGGTAGAAGATGTGAAGATGCATATCTTTAAACACACTGAACTATCTAGTCCAAATTAATATTGATATGGAAAAGAGAAAATGGCTTAATCAGTACCTCATAATAGCTTTCTGATTCCAGGGCATAATCTTCTTCACACTCTGATTTGAGGTTGAACTCTCCTTGTCCATCAAGCTAACAAACACCAGAATAAAAATAAGCACATATTCCACAAATAAAAAGGCATGCTATAGAAGCCCATTTTGTGTGTGATACCTTGGGTGGGTAGACAAGGTTGAGGGTCTGGTAAAGGCGGAAGTTGACGAAACCAAGCAGCGTTGTGTAGAGTTCTGTGAATGTGGCCATAACTCTGTAGTCCACATCTGTAGGGTGCTGAGGAGAGCAGGCACAGGGGTGTGTTAACAGACATCATCAAATAATTTTTAAAAAAGTATCCAAAATACTGCAAATCACAAGACACTGTAGTGTCACAACCTTTCAGAAATGATTCAGATATGCTGATTTTCTGCTCACGAAACATTTCTTATTATTATCGGTGTATGCTGCTTAATATTTTTGTGGAAAAAGCGATGCGCATTTTTTTCTTTGTTCAATATAACAGCATTTATTGTTAACATTATTCATGTCTTTACGGTCTTCTTTAGGTCAATTCTTGTGTCTTTGCTGAATAAAAATGTTATGTTAAAAACGTAAATATTTTTCTATGCATATATTCTTTTTAAAAAACCCACAATTCGATTCGGGATTAAACCTGCTTCCCTGGTGGTTTAGATGTGTCCTACTTTAGCAAAATTATTTTGTAAATGATTGTTTTCTGAACAAGCTTCAAGCGTGAAAAATTCCCTGTGTATTTGAACTCACATCATGGGCAAACTGATACGGTACGATCCATGTGACCGTTTGTCCCAGGACCTCAGCCTGGTGGTAAATACCTTTTATGGAAAGAAAAACCTAAAAAAGAAATACACATATAAAATATATAATCAGGAGATCCACTAGAAGTGAAGTTGAATCATTTAATAAACCATTAAAATGCTAATTTCTCATGACATATATTTACAGTACCTTTTTCAGGGACCGTGAGGTGATAATGTAGTTCATCCATTCGACGCTAAGTCTCCGGCACAGCTGAATTGTCTGAACGTGGCATTTTCCCGTGCGAGCGAACGTAGAAAACAGAAAACACATAGAAAGGGCATCATCTACATCACGGATGGCATCAATGAACGTGGGATACCTGGAAAAACAAACAGTATGTGAAACAATGACACACCATTCATAGAACAATAGAGGAATATTTTAGCACAGAAGCAAAATTCTGTACTAGATATAGCTGATCTGACATTTGTTGACTAAAAGATTTGTGTGTCATATGTGCACAATATGTATCAAAATATTACGGTTTTACTTTTACCAAGAAAAATGCAGGTTGAAGAACTAGCATCTAAAGTAGGGCTGAACGATATGGACAAAATTTCATATCTCGATTTTCATGCCAGATATCTCGATAGCGATACGATATGACTACGGGTTCGGTGAAAACCAAGCATTTCTCCAAAAAATAAAAACATCATAATACGAAAAAATTTGGAAAGTGTAGTTTTCTTTTTAAGATCTCACTGCCAGTCATCAGCATTAACATAAATTACCATTATAGCGTCTGTAATTTCTTTGTGTCTGGTGGACGTCGACTCGTACGGCGTAACGCTAACGCTATCAAACTATCACTGGCCACATTATCTCCCGCACTCATTTTCTTTCTTTTTAATTTCTCCGCTGTCTCTGTAGTGTGCGTGCGCTGTCTTTAGCGGTGCATTCAAGGGCACTCGTAAAACTGATGTTCGTTGTGTGACTGCCAGAGTTGTATGCAGTGCGGGGAGAGGGGAAATCTATATCGTTGCTATATTGATACTATATCGATAGTAATATATATGTAATATATCATTCAGCCCTAATCTAAAGCATGTAGAATTGAATACTTGGCGGAAAAAACCCTCACATTCCAAATTAACTTCCCAAGACCTGCTGATGTATCAGCTGTAAACAGAGTAGACTGGCCGGAGGATGAGACAGTCAGTCGAGCCAAAATAATTAAAGTATCATATTGTTGATACTCTTGTGACTTTTTGGATTCTCATAACTGATCTGCTTGTGGACAGGGATTGAGACTCTCCCGTACTCACAATACTGTCTGGACGCAAAATAGGTGCTTATCCCATAACACTGTCTGGACACACAGAGGAGTCATTCACAGCATGTTGTTGTTTTTGGGGCAGAGAGTAGAAGTGCGCCCCCTGCAGTTCCCAGACAGCACTACTCTCACCTCTCCTTGATGATGTGGTCCAGTTTGTACACAGGCTTGTTGTCTTTCATTCTCTCCACTCCGCCCCACTCAGCCTTGTTATATGCTTTCCGCAGTTTCCGCACAAATATCTAGAACCAGGGAATGTATAGTCAGCATATAGATTGCCTTTTTCCCCCTTATTATTTCCTCAGTGAAAAATAAAAATACACTAGCAGAATATAATCTAGAACGCCTAAAGCTTTTTAGGCATGAGTACTTCATCTTGTACTTGCAATAAGCAACCTAAACAAAAGTTTTAATGCATTTATGAAAGGTTTTCACAGAGAGAATGGCTACACATGCACTGTTCGATAGCTAATTAACTGAATATAGAAACAAAAGCCTAAATAAAAACCATACAAATGATCATTTCATGACCAGTTTTCTTTTTTTTTTTAAAACCACTTTATTTCCTATAATTATTTTTGTCATAGATAACATGGTAACTACTTGGCAACCAATGTATGTAAAAAAGAGAAAAAACATAACTTTTAAATGGAAACTACTAAAATATAAAAATAAATGATAACAAATATAATAGTAGTATACACAATACATAATACAAAAATTGTTATTGCTTACCAAACAAGTATATTACCTCCACTGTCGTTTAAATTCAAACCTAAACAACTGATGAAAATGATTATAGGATGCAGTTGTGTTCTCACCTTGTACTCTCTGAACTTGCCAACGATAGGCTCATGCAAGAGGAAGCGGATGTCTTTCAGCAGGTAGAAGGTTCTCGGTGCTGTAGAGCCCTTGTTGACCTTCTTTTTGTGTTTGGGTTCATGTGGATAGATTCCTTTCAGTATGCATAGCCGCCTATAAAATAAGAAGCATGTATTATTTCACAAATGCTTAAATATGAAGAAAAGCAATAACAGCATATGCGTCTGTTATCACAAGCGGTGGTTTATACAAACCACAAAAAATGTGGAATTGCTAAACATTAACAATAAAATGCAATTAACGGCATCACTGTGCATAGTTGAGACGATAGCAAAATAAAAACAGATTAAAAGTTCATTTTAAATATGATTGATGTTTTGATGAGAGCTAGTTAAAAACTACCAATACACAAAACATTTAATATATGAGGTTATATGCAGTGTGTGATATTCTGTATGAACTATAATGTGGTGTTTGACTCTGGACCACATCCTTTTATAATTAGCACATATAAAAATGCACTGCTCAGAAGTCTTTATTTTGTTTAGCACCCTCAGAATCCAAATTTTCAAGCATCTCGGCCAAATCCTAATAAGCCATACATCACAGGAAAGCTTAATGACACTTCCGATTGGTTTTGTGGTCCAGGGGTCACTTTTAAAGTATAAGGTACACTAAAATATCAAGACTAGAACGAGAAATGTTTCGTTAACCAACCTGAAATCAGCCAGACTCAGACTCAGCTTCTTGCGGGCTTTATTCCTGCTGATATAGTTAGTGGCTGAGCCACTCTCATACTGCAAGAGAAGAAATGACAGGTAAGCAGGTGCTCTGGCATGCAGGAATAACGATACGCAGAAACGACACACATATTTCTTACGGAGTCAAACCTTCAAATGATTTAGACTTAAATCCCCTTATTTCATCTCTTTTATGCTGTCAAGCAACACTAAATCAAGTAAAAGTGAAGCTGCGGTCATTTGTATATCTTTATGAAACGTTATATATATATAAAAACACCGTTTAGAGTATAGTAACATCTTTAAAGCACACAGGTCTGCAGGGCCCTGCGCTCTTCGAGCCATTATGTTTTGTTTACCCACAGTATTGCTCTGACGTTAAATCACTTTCTTACCTTCTTCTTCTGTAATCCGCCCATTACAGCGGAGTTTGTTTTTATCAGTCGACAAAACCGAGATTAAAAACTACTCCAATAAAAGCGAATCGCAGCCCAGACCCAGTCCTAACGTGCGTCTTCCGAACACACGTGTTTCGTGTGACGTCAGTCAGCCAATACAGTAGGACCCTTGAATTGAGGCGCCCGAGGGAATGCCTGCATAGATATATGTAATATTTTTATACTGTGTTTAATATCTTTGTTGTAATATAAAATGTAAATAGGCAATATATATTTTATGTTATAAAATATATTATCAGGCATAGAAGGAAAATAAGTGACATATTAGCATATTAATTGGTTTCCCTTACTAGGAATTTGTTCTCTGCGTACACACACACACACACACACACACACACACACACACAGACTCTCTATCCATTAGGCCACGACTGCCCCGTAGATAGATACATAAAAAGCAACAATAGCTAACGTTACATGTAACATATTTATGTAAAATGTGAGCTAATGTTGTTTTATTATATAATTAGTTTATATTGTAATCTATCTATCTTATAAAAGTAACATCTAGGCTATAAATAAGACTTAATGCTAATGCAGTGTAGATACATAGTACATCAGGTTTACTAAGATAAAATAAATATTAGTTGTAAAAATAGAAAATGTGCAAGACTATTAATTACTGCAAAATAAACAATGTGATAAAGAACAAAAAGGAGGGAGAGAGACAGAGAGAGAGACAGAGAGAGAGAGAGAGAGAGAGAGAGAGAGGCTGTAGTACTCAAGTGGGTGTCACTATACAGCATCAGTTCAGTGCTGAAGATTGGGACATTCATTCTGCCTGCAACATACAAGGACTGTTTTAAATCTTAAAATGGGTTGCCTGGAGTTCCTCAAAGACTTTTTCCTGGGTTTCTGGGATTATGAAACTCCGAAAGTAATGGTAGTGAAAGACAGAAAACTAGGAGTCATATACAGAGCTGTGCAGTTCCTGATCATCACATATTTCATTTGGTAAGAATCTGCTCTCCACTGTCTATACAGGTATTTCTAAAATGTTTTCTTTTGTAATTAATCGTAGAAAACGATATTTTGCATAAACAGATCTTAAAGAGTTATTTTTGTTGTTTTGTAGTACAGCGGCAAGGAAGAAAACAAGATATATGCTGAAGTAATGCAACAAAAATGTCACTAGGAATAAATCAGTCATAAAGAGCTTTATGTATCGCCGTGATGAAATGTCAAATCTAATTAAAACAATTTAGATTTGAGCCATATCTGATCTGAACCCCCCACCTTCAGCTGCTTAAATGTTTTTTATTCATATAAGAATTGTACACATTATTACATATGTGCAGATAGTGGATGCGCGTTTATGTGATGTTTTGTTTGTGCAGGTATGTATTTATCAGTCAGAAAGCGTATCAGGAGACCGAGACGCGTCCAGAGAGCTCAGTGTACACTGAAATGAGAGGTGTGGCTATGCTGGGAGACAGTGTCCAGGACACAACAGAATATGTCAGGCCATCTGAGGTCAATAAACATTCTTTTACATTTCCAGGGCTCTCAAATGTATCCTCAGTATATAGCAAATCTCAGAAGATGTGTTGTCTCTTTCATTTTAGACATGTGATACAATTATACTGTTCTATTCTGGAAAAGTATATTCAGATTTATTTCAAAAGCATAGAAAATTGATTTGCCATTGATTTGTCTGAATTGGGCATTTTTGGAGATTGGATATAGGAAGTAAATATGGATCACAAGCTGTTACTATCTTCTGAAATAATATTCTGAAACGATGGCTGTTCATATGGTGTAGTCTACACTTACAACTATATACCTGCTATTAATGGTTTCTGTTTGTTTGAAGGAAAAACCTAAAAATCCCAAGGCAGACCAGACTTCAGATACTGTAAAGGGATCAAATCAGATGTTCCCTGCTAGATCATAATATGTAGTCTTGCCATGCATTAATTGATTGAACAAAAAAAGTAAAACTGGATTTCTTAACATGCAGGGTGGCGATGTCATCAGTACAATTCTTAGAAGAGAAGTGACGCACGATCAGACGCAGGGCACATGTGCTGAGGTGAGTGCAAATCATGTACACAACTGCATAGAAATACAAAGTGTTCATGTTTTGGCTGGAAGGATTGGTCATTTTCTTTGTTGTATTCAGCATTACAGTGTTGCCCATGCAAACTGCACAAAAGATTCTGACTGCGCTCAAGGAGAAATAGATTTTGATGGTCATGGTGGGGTTTACTTTTATAATAATATATATACATGCATGCATACATACAGTGGGGTCCAAAAGTCTGAAAGCACTAAGGTTAACGTTCAGCTACTATTTTTAAATGACAAAAAAGTACTATATTCTTACACTTTCCCCCTCCTGTTACTAACACTTAATAAACTTTTCATTTATTCATTAATTCATCAAGACTTTTTTTGTGACCTCATTGTATAAATAAATATTAAAATCCCTTCAGGAAAACCTAGTATACTTAATAACTTTGTGTACGACACGTGAACTTGTTTTTGAACAGGTCAAAGAACAGGACGGTGTGTCCAGTACTATAATTACACATTTAAGACCTGTGAGATCAAATCCTGGTGTCCCATAGAGGAATATGCTGTTGTAAGGTATTGTGCTTTTATTGACTGATCTGTCAAAAAAACCAAAGGAGAAATGCACTAAAGCGTTTTCTTATCCTCACAGGGAACAGGCTTTGGAACAGGCTGTTAATTTCACAGTGTTTATAAAGAATGCCATCCATTTCCCAAAGTTTAAAGTTCTGAGGTATGTTGATGCGTTTTTTGATGCGAGGATATGCTGAAAAAAATGCCAGCATGCTTTTTAATGTTCTCATAAAAGCATATAGTGAAACCTAAATGGTATCAGAAATTCCTGTGCACACTACCGTTCAAAAGTTTTGGTGACGCCTCTTATGCTCACTAAGGCTGCATGTAATATATTGAATATACAGTAATAATGTGAAATATTATTACAGTTTAAAATAATAATTATTATTCCTATTTCGTGTCACATGATCCTTCAGAAATCATTCTAATATGCTGATCTGCTGCTCAAGAAACATTTTTTTTAGTTGTGTAACAGCTTAATATGTAGAAACTGTGATACTTTTAATTTCAGGATTCTTTGGTAAATTTGAATTTCAAAGCAGAATGTCTGCATCCTTGCTGAATTTGTGTTTATGCTCATGAAACTGCTTATGGTTTCAACTATAGGGGCAACATCAAACCAAACAAGCCAAAGAAATTGTTACGGTGCCATTATCACCCAGAAACCAACCCGTATTGTCCGGTGTTCAGCCTGGGCTTCATCGCAGGGCAGGCCAGAGAGAAATTCAGTGAACTTTGCAAAACGGCATGTATCATGTCAAACATCCAATCAGCATTTTTAGTCATTTTTAACTGTGTTAATGTACATTTTGAATGTCATTTTATTTAGGGTGGAATAATTGGTGTATTCATTAACTGGAAATGTGATTTTGACGTGGATCCGTCAGAGTGCATTCCGACATATTCATTCAGAAGACTAGACATGAGAAAAGACCTGCCCAGCTCAGGATATTACTACAGGTATGGGCTCTCTGCATGACTTTCAATTATCAATTCTAATTAAAATGATGATCAATTAGTTACTCGTGTTTAATTACAAACGTATACACTTCCTAACATTTCAGATTTGCAAAATACTACCATAGGGATGGCGTGGAGTACAGGACACTCGTAAAAGCATATGGGATTCGCCTGGATGTCATTGTTCATGGACATGTGAGACCCTACAGGAAGTGCATTAGTGACATGTTGACTGCACACATATGCCTTAAATCTCTACATTTCCTTCCAGGCGGGAAGATTCAGTCTGATCCCAACCATCATCAACACAGTCACGGCCATGACGTCAGTAGGAATTGTACGTTTTTGCTGGATGCATATTAAACACATGGTTATTTTGGGTTTAAGTGTGAGATAATGATGTCTTAATGACACTGATGGCAGACACAAACACTCCACAAATTGCATTATGGGAATGAATCTCAGGTTTCCCCTCACAGTGCTTGATCTGGAGTAACCCTGTTGGAAATAGCCCTTTACGGACATGTAAAGCTTGTTTTTATCTTGTCCTAATGCTTGATCTTAATACAAGCCTTTTCTGTCTATAGTGCTCGATCATCTGTGACTGGATCATGCTGACGTTTATCGATAAGAATGAAGTCTTCAGTGAAAAGAAGTTTGATGATGTAAGTCAAGTCAGAGTCGTTAATAAAACATTATGGGAGTATGTTGAACGAGAAAATACTCTTGTCAGTTTTCGCCTTCAAATTTCACATTTAATTTTGTGTTACTTGCTTTGTAGGCCATTCTAGGCTGAAAAAAGAATTGGTCTAGAAACAATTTTTACTTATAAATAAGTGAGCTTCAAAAATAATTACAAATAAATGTCACATTCAATTAAATGTGAAATGTTTGAAGTAGAAAGGCGGAAGGAATATTATACGGAAGCTCGTTTCCACCACGGGATAAAACACTAAAAAAGTAATTGCAAATATAACTAAACAAACTGAAGGCCGTGATGTTTAGGTTTTATCCTACCGTGATGCAAAATAAATGCTAAAAAGATGATTATTATGCGAGTGTGGATCATGGTCTCATACGGTTGGATTTTAATCTCAAAATTCTGATTTTTTCAACAAAAGTTTATATCTCACAATTATCTTTCAGAGTTTATACATCGGAGTTCTGAGAGAAAAAATTGAATTATAAAAAAATCAAAATGATTTGCTTTAAATTTGATTTAGTCAAATACTAGGTTTAAATGCTAGATTCTCAGCATTCTGAGAAAATTATATAAATAATAATATAATTATAATAACTCAAAAATGATGAAAAAAATCTGAATTGTGTTTGTAACCTGAAAACCTGAATTCATCTCTCACAAAAGTCTGAATTGTGAGATAAAAATCATACTTAGTTTTCATAGCATTTTCTTGTAAAATGTACTCCAATCATTTTAAAACTTTTTTATTATGGCGTTCATTAAATTACACTTTTTATTTTCTATTTCTTGAACAGATTCATCAAAAGCATTCTTTTTTTTTTTTACCAGGTCTCCAAAAATCCCAGTCAGCCAATCACAACAGACCTGACGCTTACCAGCTATGGCTCCACCCACTCTGACCTCTCAGATGGCGTGCCATTATAAAACTGCCATCACAGAAAACACTCCAGTGAATATACAATACAGCACAGTAGGACATTTGTACAAAAAAAACAGGATATTTTCCTGTTGTAGGAGCAGTAAGTGTAGAAAACAGCACAAAATGTCATATCTGACTCTAGTAATGCTTCAAAAACATGCAAAACCAGGTAACTGTTAAGCTTCGCATCAATAAATATTAAACAACGCTCACCAATTAATATGCTTAGTGTTTAATTTTACTCCACAACGGGTTTGCATGTGTCCTCCTCCTTTGTTTTCCTTCTGTAAAACGTGACACATTTCCCTGAAAAAGAATCTTCAGTATGAAGAGCAATCATTGTATATTCTGTTTCATATAAATGTGTCATGTGATTAATTCACAAGACCCAAAGGAGCATTTGTTTTGATCAAACTGTTATTTTTATTATATTTTGAAGTTCCACAAAATAAGCATGATGAATTTTGATTTCCTATCAACTTTAAAGTGTGAAATTAATCCTTTGATTAAAAAAAGTACTCAAAGATCAATTCTTTCCAAACGATTATCTCTTTCTGGGAACCTTCTTCCATCAGAAGTCATCTTGTATGAGGAAAGATGAGCCGGTTTCTCCAAAGAGCATCAATCGCTCCGCTAACCTGATAACAACTCCTCCTCTGATATTGGTTACAGTAATGAAATTTAGGGGAAGAGGAACTGCGTCTGCCCAGCTCTACTCTAAATGTGATTAATAGAGACGTTTCGATTTATGCAGCTCACACTTTTGAGGTTTATGGATCAGTCTTTTAAGTAATGATCAAGGGTACATATAAAACCTCATCTCCCCAGACAGGAGAAGAGACTGAAACCAGATGCTGAAGAAAATGGACAAACAAAGAACTTAGGGGTATGACTATGTAGCTGCTTGTCTACAGCACAACATACTCGTACCCATTCTTCACAACACTACTACTGCTTGGTTTATAAAAAAAGAAAAAATTACAACTTTTTTTTTTTGTTTTACAACTAAATTTAAACATATTTTAAAATGTAATTTATTTCTGCTCAAAGAACATTTCATATTATGTTGAAAATCAGTATTTACAGGTATTTTTGGCCAATATAATGCATCTTTGCTCAATACATTTCTTTCAATTTAAAATACTGACTTTTATTTTAATTACTTATTTAAAATAATGCATTTTATTTGTATTATCTTCATCAATATTAATATAGCAATATAATATTAATATTAATACATTAATAAATTAATATAATACACATTTGTTTTATTGATACAATACATTTTAAATTGAATTTACCCAGATTTTGTCCAACAACCAATGTAAAACAAGAATAATATTTAATGATTATTAAATAGTTCTGAGATTCTGAGCTTTAAATATTGAGCTTTGACTCAAAAAAACGAAACATCTTCTAAAGTGTTTTACTCCCTAGGAGAGAAAGAAACATTTGAGTAAAAGTGGTGAGTACAGCAATGCCAATTCACAACAGTGGTTGGATTCAAACTGCACACTGCACAGCATGTCATACATCTCCATGATGTCCAGGTCTTTGCCTCAGAGATAGGAAATCAAATTATAATGTGGTAATGTAGAGTGGGCAGGAGCCAGGCAGTGAAGTGGACGTCTCATTAAGTTAAACTGGGAAGATGCTGGCTATTGCTCCCTCCAATATGTGGTTACAAAAATATAAAAGCCATATTCTTCATAGAATTAAACTCAAAAACGTCAAAAAGAAGCAATATCTAAATGGGCCATTACTAAGGAGACATTAGCTGCATGCCTCTATGAACAAGAGTGATACCCTCATCCGCAAATGTCATTGCAGATTGGATTAGTATCCATAAATGACCAAAACTTCGAGAGTAATGATTGGATATCATTGCAAAAGTTAATTTCTCATATACAAAAATATTTATTGACACACAAACAAAAGTACTAGAGCCAAAATTGTTCCACGGTTACAATGTACACACATTTCATATGAATTCAGATCTGTACAAATTGCTCAAACACGTACTGTTTGGCACAAATGATGGAGTGCATCAGGTGAAAAAGTACCTATGCGTTCATACTAAGGACCCAGTCAATGGTCTCTAGCAGGAAGTTCATGTTATAGTGGGCAGCAATGTTCCGGAACACTTCCACCTGCTCAGTGAAGCTCTGTGAACATGCAAACATGAGACATTACATGAATAAACTATTCCTGTAATACGAATACGGTCTATTAGCTGTAAAACCAACAGTAGTATCAAGTATCAAAAGTTTGGTGTCGTAAGATTCTCTTATGTTCAGTTTGTCAAAATCTAGCATTACATCACTTGATCACCAACGTTCAGCTTTTCGCTTTACAAGACATTAAGTGATGGACTGGAGTGGTGTAGATTACTTGTGGATTAGTGCGTTTTATCAGCTGTTTGGAGTCTCATTCCTGTGGCACCCATACATTCCTGCGTAGGATCTATTAGTGAGCAAGTCATGTAATGCTAAATTTCTCCAAATCTCTTCTAGAACTCATCTACGTCTTAAATTTTCAGCAAATGTATATTTTTTAATTAACTATTTCTAAATAAAAGCTTTATTAAATACATGTTTTAATAGTAATAATACTAATATGTGGAGGTATTGGCATTTTAAATTGAGCATAAATACCTTTGTGGTGAAAGTGAGGTTGAAATCTCCAGCACAGATACAGTACATCGGCATGTTTGCTTCCTTCACTCCTTTGCATTTAGAACATTCCTATGATGGGATAAAGTGCCATTTACGTTCAGTGAAAGTCAGTGGATGTGCATATACATTACACTGGGACATTGAACCCTCTGAAAGCATCAGAAACGTGGTCAACCATGCTGTTTATGTCCCTCACCAGGTCTTGTAGCGTGTAACTCATGAGCTTCTTCTGAAGCGCCTCCACCAGGGCCATTTCTATGGACTCCGTGTCGTACTGGGCCTGACAGTTAGAGCAGAACCACTGAGGAAGAACTGAACCATCCTACACAGGTAAAAAGGAAAGAAGAGTGAAGTGGGAATATCATAAACTTTTCTGGCCAGTCTGATCACATGACAAAGATCTGAACATGGGAAAACACCAAGCGGTATTAGCTTAATGACATTCCAAAAACCTCTGGAATCCATTAAACAAATGTAAACACGAACGAGTAGCAAATCATTAACCGCACATTCAAATAAGAGATAAACTGTAACAAGAATCCTGTTGGTACCTGGGAAACTGCTGGGTCTTTGCAGAGATCAAGGTCACGACAGAAGTTACAGTGGTGGCAGATAACCTCTGGAAGGATGTAGGACTTGCAGGGGTCACGGAACTGGGCGTCCTCCGAAAACTCTCCAACATCCACCAATCGCAAAAGATCGCGCTTCAGTTTGTTCACCTGATTGACAATATTGGCATCCAGAGAGAGCACCTGAAGGGACGTTACAAACAGAAACAACACCAGACATGTCTTCATAAGGTCTTCATAAAAACACTCTCCCGTTTAAAAAGTTTGTGGTTGGCATTTTTTTTTTCTTTTTGAAAGAAGTCTCTTATGCTTTCCGATTTTTTTGATCAAGAACACAGTAATATTTGATATCTGTGATGTGTGTGTATGTATCGTTACAAGTCTTTATGAGTTTAAAACACAAAACTGCAGCATAAAAACACAAGCAGGAGGAGCATGTTGATACCTGGCAGACGTATTTAATAAACTCTAAAGCTGGGTTGTTGAGGGGCAAGTGAGAACCAGGTAGAACAGGAAACATCTCGGATGGAAGCGTAACACTACGAGTGCTTGACACCTTCTTCTGAATCTTCTGAGTGATGGTGAAGAAGTTCTGTGTGAGTTCACTTGACACATACTCCTGAGAGAATGTAATCAAACCTACAACAGCACAAAGACAAGGAAAATAAAAGCTTTTAGATTACAGGAAAAACATATTTCTTGTTAGGGCTGGGCGATATATATCGAATGATATATTATGCGCATCTCATCAGTAAAGCCGGTTCTTTGATTAGCGCTAA
>JAUYWG010000065.1:847858-861306 GCA_034779775.1 Enteromius afrohamiltoni | reverse complement strand
AAAAAAAAAGAAGCCTTTTTTGTATTAAAATTTTTTTTCACTTTCACAAAAAATATTTGTAATAGTTTTAGTTAACGATTATAACTATTATGACACTACTAGCATTTTAACTTCTTAACTAAAACAGACGGTAACGGATGTTTTTTTTATATTACTATTTGGGTTCAAATTATTTCTATTTTAGTTTTAGTTTCAATTTTATCACGTCAGTTTTAACTTTCAAGTTTTTCTTAGATTTATTTAATTTAACAAAAATATCTGTAAAAGTTTTAATAAATTATTATAACTTAATACTTTTTAATAAAGTATTATTTCCCTGCAGGACAGGAGACATGTCGTGGCTGATCGACAAAGGCTCACAGTGAGGATGTCATCAGCACAGCAAGCTCCTTGAGTTTTTCTTGCCAAACTTGGACGATCTCCTGTAACAGGCGTAGTCTTAGCTGCAGCGGGCCACTAGATGGGAGACGTACGCCGCCCTAACCCGAGCACCTGGGCCGTGCCGAGGACATCATCCCCCGTGAGGTGGCATCTCTCTGGGCCTGGATCCGTTCACAGCACTAACAAATGAGCCATACCTGGTTTTTAATCCTCTGTACTAGACGGGACAGCTCTCTCTCTCTCTCTTGCTGTGGGTTGGTCGACTCTTTTGCATGAAGCATCTGCCTGTACACAATGTTCACAGGAGAGCGGTTAAGGGGAATTGTCATATTTTATTTTGTACGTGTGACTTTGTATATAGCTGTTAACTGAAGATACATTCAAACAATAAGACTGCACTTTTTTTCTACTGAATAGCCAGGCTACGGGAACGAGGACAGAGCTGATATCTGGCTCACATCAAAATATGCAGCTTCGCTTGCGGCAGTCTGTAGACGTAGAGAGAGCAGATGCATGAGAATTCATATGCATAGGGCATTAGTTTTCATTAAGACTCTCCCAAAGGATCTTAATGTGGGATCATTATTCAGGGAAGGTAACAAGGTCCATGTGTCAACGTCTAAGAATATAAATCACATATAAATGTAGGATATAGTTTTAAAATTCACAGATAGATGGGTGAATCTCACAAAGCCAAAATAATAATAGAGATATATTTTGCTTTAAAGAAAATGAAGCCTGTTTTTAGTACCATTAAGGTTTTTTTTTTTTTGTTTTTTTTTCAAATTCTCATTATTGTAATGCAAAAAATAGAAAAAAATAAATAGCGGGGAAAAAAAACTAAATTTGTTTAGACCTTAAGTATGTATCATAGCAGAAATTGATGTACTGTATTTAATATTTCCTGATTTAAATAAAAAGTGCTGGTTTACATGTTAATGCAGTAAGGAGAATTTGCATATATATATATATATATATATAAATCAACTGCTGCTGAAAATTCAGCATATATATATATATATATATATATATATAAAAACATTTCTTTCTTCTTTTTCCACATTTTGAGGGCATTAGTTTCACGAGAATATTTTTAGTCATTTTCTTTATGCAAAATATATTTTGGGCTAAGCTATGACATGGACCTGTTATTTGACAGGCTTCATGAATGGCTGAAACCTTTATTTAATTCTCTCAGCCATCAAGTATTTCAAGTTCAAATTCACAGTATAATCTCCATGGCAATAAAGCGAAACTGTCATTTTGAATGTTCTCAACGGAAGCATGACGGCGTGCACCAGGACTGGCCTGAAAACACTCGCTGACCTTTAACAGTGACAATATACCTCTTGCTCATGGGAACTGTGGTTGCCCTGCTAGTAAATTGCACAAAATGACAAATATTTAAAGCTATAACTTTATCAATAGAAATGCTCATATTATAAGAGGCTTGTATTTTCTGAATAATCGTAAAATGATTTATTGATGACAGACTGATTGATTGTTGATTGTATTTTTAGATTGTACGCAATAATAACGAATGCTTCTCTTGTAGCTCTGACCTCCTATAGCTTTTCTTTGGTACTAACTCAGGGATTGGAGGTTTCAGTCATATGGGACAGGTTCTGGTGGAATTAAAAAAAAAGATGAATAAATTTGTTGCTATAACATTTTATTGCGCTGCTTGTTCTTTCAAATATACTTACAGAAAACGCATCAAGCAATTCATCATAGTTTAAGACAGAGTTTTGAGTCAATCAAAGGACATTTTGTTCTGTAAAAATCATTTTAAATCCTTCAATTTAAATAACATCCATTTGGAAAATGAGCATGAAATCTGAATTAGTGCAGTCATAATAAAAAGCATTTTTGCAACACTGAGGTAAATGAACATTCATTTAAAAGTCACGGAAGTCCTACTGTAGTTTCTTAAAAATTACATTCTTATAAAATAAAATAAGCTAATGAAATTAAAATACGTTTAAATAAAAATGTATAGAGAAATGAATCAGTGCATTCCACCCTGCATATATGGACGGTAAAAAAAAAAAAAAGACTTAGTTTACATCTTCAAAACCAGCTATTTCTCCAAAACAAAACAAAAAATCAAGTCCTTAATATTCAGAAAACAATGCCCTAAGAGAATGGTACTATTTTTAGGCAGCATTACTTAATTCTGAAACCATATATATATATATATAAACACAACAACATATACATAGACAAACATGCAACGGTACATTCGCATACATATAAATGACAGGAAGACTTCTTCTGTGGCTGCTGGGAGAAACTCTTCTGTGTTCCATTATAAAAAGTACAAATGTCACTTAATAATATAAACGCATTGTAAAGAGCCTTTGGTTTCTCCCACAGTGCTCCTGAAGATCGAAAGAAGGCCACAGAAACCAGGCTATTGGCATGAAATGTCATTACATGGTGATAATGAAGCTTATCGGCTAAAAACGGTCTGATCATTAAAAATGATTCATATAGAAAAACTAGCTGGTGTAAGATAATATTGAGGTCATGTTTGTAGATCGCATTTAGTTCAACACTGTTCACATTTAACAAAAAGGCACCGATTTCTTATTCTCACTTGTAGTTTTACACGTGGATGTGCTTTATATAAATTACTCAGACGACTCCGCTGTGGTCGACGGCTATCACGCAGGCTTCCTTCAGAAATCATATTCCGCAGCACACTGCCGAAGATACTCTTCGTACAGCTTCCGCTAAGATAAAGATGACAAATATTACAAGATTAGACAACAAACATCCTTTGAAAGGCTTATATTTCATACGCAGGTTCAGTTTTCAGTGCCGCTGAAAAACAAGCATGGAGGTTAAGGTGTTTAGCTGGTCTCACAGTCAAGTCAAGCTGGTTAAACTGCTTTAGATCGGCTTTAGCCACTTATCAGCTGGTCATTTTTGTGTTCTTTATTGTGTAAATCAGTATTTCTATATTTTAAAATGGCTTAAAACTAATGTATAATTAGTTAAGAAATAATCACTTTTATACCATGTTGTATACATATTTAAATTTGAGAGACTATTAAAACAAAGTACCAGTCAAATATTTGGGGCTGGTAAGATTTTATAATGCATTTTATTAAAAAAACAAACTTGCTGACCCCAGACGTTTGGAAGGATTGGGATTTGATAGGGAAATGAATGGCTAAATAACCAGTAAATAAACAATAGAATTATTCCAAATATTCACAACTATGTTTAATTATATATGCTGTGAATACTGGGCTTATCAAGTAGCCCTACTGGGAGACCAAAAACCACTTAAGTTTGGACTAAGCAGTAAACAATATAAATGGCATCAATAGTACCTTCTTGGGTTTGATGACATCGTGGATGTAATCACTGTATTCTGCCAGTTTCTTCTTCTCTCTCTTAGTCAGCGTCTTACTGCCCTGACTGAAAGAGATCAGAGCAATGAGAGGGCTGCTGTTAAACTGATGAAGTGACCATTAAAAAAAAAAAAAAACAGAAATCAGCTCAAGAGTCAAATTACAGTAAGTGGCACAGTACGCTGAAAGATTAAATGCTAGCGTTCATTGATTGCATCAGCTTAAAATCTTGATATATTGTACAGATACTGTATATCTTGACATCTATTAATATATTAATGGTATTAGGTTTTTAAAGCGTTTTCCCTTAATAAACTCCTAATTTGCGTTTATTCATAGTAAGCAGTAGTAAGTAATTTAAGGCATTAAGTAATCTAAGTAGCTTTTAAGGCTTAGTTGGAATAACAGGAGTTACATAAAAAACGAGCGAACTTGTAAAATTATAAAGGATTTTTTAAATAACATTTCAAATCTAAAACCTTTTCCGAAAGTCTATATGTCATACAAACTTAGTAGTTTGTCTATAATAATTATGTTTATGACAGTTAAAGGATCAGGAATATGCTCATTGAGAATCTAAAGTGTTACCATATTATTATATTAAAATATATATGATAATCTGTTGTAATGGTTAATCTGTTGTAAAAGTTAAGTCAAGTTAAGTGCACTGGACTGTGGGATATGTTATTACATGTTGAATAAATAGCTATTTTAAACAGCCAGAGGACAAATAAATAAAAGGAAACAATGTTAGTGTGCCCTCTTGTAACATAAAACCAAACATTTAGAGACTTACCGTGCAAAATACTTGGCCAAGAAGAACATAAAATAACACAGAGCACTAAAGATGATCACAAACATTATCTGCCAGTCCTCAGGAATCCAGTCCCACAGATACACAACTACACCCTAAAAAACACACAGATAAACAGAAGAAATAAATCACAGATTCACCTCTGACTGGAACCAATCTTAAAGGAACACTCCACTGTTTGTGAAAAATGTCCAGATCCCCTAGAATTAAACGGTTGAGTTTTACTGTTTTTGAATCCATTCAGCCGATCTCCGGGTCTGGTGATAGCACTTAGCTGCAGCTTAGCATAGATCATTGAATCTGATTAGACCGTTAGCATCTCACTTTCACAAAAACTAACTATTTAAAACTTGACTCTTGTATAGTAACACTGTGTAATAAGACTGACGGAAAAGTTGTCATTCCAGCATAATAATGCTGCCATACCATGGGTTCAGCTGATGCGATGTTATTACGTGTGCCTGCAAATAGTCTCCAGCATTAAAGGGTTAGTTCACCCCAAAAATGAAAATTCTGTCATTAATTACTCACCCTCATGTCGTTCCAAACCTGTTAGACCTACATTCATCTTCAGAACAAAAACTGAAATGATCCCAGATCCAGAAACATAGTAAAAACATCAGTAAAACAGTCCATGTGACATGGAGCCAGTAGAACAATCCATTTGTGTTCCAAAGATGAACGAAGGTCTTACAGGTTTTTAGAACGACATGAAGGTGAGTAATTAAAGACAGAATTTTCATTTTTGGGTGAGCTAACCCTTTAAATTGGAAAATTATTAAAACTCTTGGTCATTTGTTTTGAGCAAGATGCTACTGGTCGGTCCAATCAGTCTATGCTAAGCTGCAGATAAAAATGCGGCGATCGGCTGAATGGTTTGAAAAAAAACGTAAAAATGAACAGTTTAACTCTAGGCGAGTTGGAAAATAGTGAAAATAGAAGAAAGCGGAGTGGAGTGTTCCTTTAACCTTCAAAAAATAAGAGCATACTGAGGAAAAGTTGAGCGTTTTAGCCAATCCCTCTCCAACAAGAGAGTCTAGCTCCTCTGGAGCGAAGGTGCTGATAAAGAAGCTGAGGATGAAGAGTGATGGAAGGAAGACTCCCAGAACACCACACAGGAAAGAATTAAAACGATTGCTTTTATTACTGCTCACATTCATCCTGAGGGAAGACAAAGACACGCGCAGATGATAAATATTACATATACGAGCTCTAGAGTCATTACGCTGAGCAGATGATGTAATACTGTGTGGATGTGTACCGGTCCTGTTCCAGTGTATGGTTGATGGTAGAGATGATCAGGTTACAGTCTTTCTCCAGCTGGTCAAGTGTTTTTTGCACTGCTTGGTTTATGCTCTTCTCAATGGTCTCACAAGCCTCATCAATCTGGTTGATGCATCTGCTGGGCTGCACACACAAACACAAACATATCTGTATCATATGCAATAACACTGTGAAGCAAAAAGTGGACTAACAGAATGAAAAATTATTTTATGGCCATTACCAACAAATATGCATATTAGCATTAAGTATTGCCATTAAAAACAATTATTTTAAGGATGTGAACAGCTCAGAGCAATTATTTTTTAATTACTATAATTCTTTCAATGTCATTTTTATGTAGGTGAACTGCCAAATATTACTAGTAAAAAATATAAAACCCACTTGCACAGTGTTATATATTTTATGCAGTTTTGTGCTTACGTTATCTCAAAAGTTCTGTAGGATTTGTAAATTCAAAGTAATTGCAGATTAAAATAATGAATCATCCTTGTTCCTTGGCGCCTATCAATGATGCAATATCCCCGCTATCCTCGGCTTCCGCCTATGAATACTCCAGCAACACGCGTGGACAAAAGAGGAAGTGGTAGTTATTTATTGTGCATTTCCATATCATGGATCATGATTACACTCTCCACAATGCTAACAAACATAGATTTATGCAAACTGAGGCGTGAAGATATTGGAACAGTCTGCTCTCATGTGTGTTTTAATAGACGGGTAAGCAAATATATATTTTTCATTATGCAAGTAATAATCATGTGCAGGTGATATAAAACGGACATAAATGAGCTTTTCATCAGTGAACCTGATTTGTGAAAACGTCATATCCCAATGTTCAATGCTCCGTCATCGAACTTCGCCTCTGTTGTTGTTTTTGAAAATGCGACCTCTAGTGGCGTAAACTTACATATTGCACCTTACACATTAAAAATGTATATGCCTACCAAGGCTGTTGATTTTTCATTTTCTAATGCTTAAAAAACAGCATTTATTTAAATATATATATTTGTAACAATATAAACATCTGCACTGTAAATTTTAAACAATTTGTGTCCAGGCAAATTAAATGAATTTAGCTTTCTTTTTTTTTTTTAACAGCACTACATTACAATTGATCTTTTATGTTTTGTTAGTATCAGTCCCTTTCTCCTTTAAGTTGGGCTTTTAAGAGAAGTGTGTCTGCTGACAGACAGAACTAATTAATGTAAATGCTGCAAAGAGACATAAATCTATTTCCTCTGACACAGCAGTGCAGCATGGGCGGGCTCCCATAACTCATGTCACTTCTACAAGGAAAAGCATAGACATTTATCCAGCACAGCAATCTGCTACCACCATCTCTTACTTTTTGAGGGTTGGGGATGTATATTGTGGGCATTTCGAAGCCACATTTGTTGAGTCCAGGTCTCCTGCACAGCTCTTGGACAATCTGCATCATCACCCGCTGTGGGAATAAAATCAACACCAATACTGAATTAGACATCTGACCTTAAGATGGGTTAATGCTAAATTAGTTTAGAGTGACAGAGAAACCCCAGAGGACTGGATTTGTAAAAGCACCGGTTTGGCTTCCTGTCAGAGAACAAACTATTATGGCAAGATGATCAGGAGTACAGACTGAAGTGAGACTGGAAATGACCATAATGCATTTGTAATTTCAGTTTACTGAGGTCAAATATTTTCATGGGTTTATATTGACTTTAAGGGCAGTGAAGGCACACACACACACACACACCTGTCTGTCTGTTTCTCGTCCAGCCTCGTCAGCTTTGCTCAGGTAAAAGCGTAGTCTGTCTCCACACTTCTCACTCAACTTCTCAACAATGTTCAACGTACGTTTGCACAATGCCTGTCCCATCGGGTCAAAAAACACAAAGATGAGGTCCGCCTGCTCACCTAAAAAATACACAGATGATGTAAAATGTGAAGAACTGCTAATCTAATAGTTCTACGATTGAATTGAAGAAAACTAAAAAACTAGTAAAAAAAAAAAAGTATTACTGGTACATATTCTTGTTAGCTTGAAAATATATTTTTAAAAAGATTTGAAAAAACACAATTTTTGTTCCTATGTTGACATATTAGAGAAAGTTGGGTTGGGCTGAAGAGCTTGTCTTTTTCTATAAGAGAAAAAAGCTCTACTTGTTACAAAATCAGACATCTATATATTTTTAGCCATTTTCTCTGAAAAGAAAGACTACATTTTAAATGCTTCAAATCATTAAACGTGTCTATCCAGTGTTTTTGAAAGTGTTAATGTAGTACTATTTATAGTGTGTGTAAATCATTTAAAGTTTTAGTTTTGTTACGAGCTTATGTTTCGTTTTGTCTTTTAATATTCGTGTTTAGCTTTCATTTATTTTTATTGCAGTTTTAGGATTTTTTAATACTTTATTGTTTTGTTTCTGCCAGTTAATCTATCGTTCATATTTGATATATTTATATCAGATTCAGTTGAATGTGATGAAAACACATTTTTAATAGTTTTATTTAACTATATTATTAACTGGTACACAAAGTTAAGATACAGTTCATTAACTAAAAGACGGAAAAACATTCAAATAAATTTACCTTAAAGACCCGGTAAAGTCATATTTCAAATGTCATAATTACATCTAGCCAACTCTAAAATTAATAGACTTGCATGCACTATTTGAATCTCCTACAAATGAGCTGATGACCTGAATCAGGCGTTTGATTAGAAAAACAGGCAAAATGTTTTTGCACAGTCTTACCAAAAGAGGTGATGGCACTGTTGACATCAAATGGGTACACCATATCTCCATCCACCAACCCTGGAGTGTCCACAAACGTCACCAGGCTGAACTTCTTCTGTTTGGAGGTGGAAATCTCAGCGCTCAGGTAATCCGTGACACCTACAATATACAACTGCAGGTATTTATAAAACTGCGATGGGAGTAGAAACACAACCCTAGGTGCAGAATCAGCATCCTAACAATTATGTTTCAAAACTAAAATTCTAGGGGGGGAATCCATCTGATTAATAAGACATGTTGATGAATTCTGATTGACTCGTCCAGGTTTCTTGACCACGCCCCCTCTGGTGGTCTGTTGTAATGGTTACCCACAACAGCTCTTCAACTGGCAGCTTTAAGGTGGAGCCACATAAAGCTAGCCAGTGAAGAACGACTGTGAAGCAACGCTAGCCGGCCAATATTAGCATGCTAAGAGTTTTGAAAACAGGCAAATAACATAAAACTATATTTTTACATTTTCTAAAAATTGAAACTGGTGCTTCAGTAATTGCCACAATGCCTGCTTTATGGTTGCTTTCATGTTTAGAATGATTTCTTTTTTTTCCTGCCAGGTGAAAATTTAGTTCGATTGTTTAGAAAAGCAATATCACACCTTGTGCACAGCACAGTAACTGCGTGTCAGGTCTCATCAACATTTCTGTTACCTTCACAAACATCTGCGGTTCACACTGAAGCTCTTTCAGATAGTAGCTGCAGGTGTGCAAGATCTCACACAAACCCGTCTTGTTCTGTCTCATCAACATTCAACAAAGGTGCACCAACACACCCTCAAATCTGTCCGTCCATCTCTCCCTGTCTCTTCACTGCTCCATCTTTCTCATTTCAGAAAATACTCTGATTTTAAACCTTATTGCTCACAGAGTTTTATAGAGAAAGATTTGATATTTCTCTTAAAATCACATAGAATAGAGACTATGGAGTTATAAAATAAATGTAGATTATTTTTTGTAATTTTTTTTTATTTATTTAATTTATTTAATAGTATAATAGCAAATTAAGTTTGGAAAAGCGTGTAAATGTAATGTGAAATCTATTTTTTGTTTCCTATGAGTATATAAGATCACTATCATATTCACGAGTTTGAGTAAATATTAAAAATATTGTAAATATTATGGAAATATTATTAAACATGTCTTCTGCACACCAAGGCTGCATTTGCTTGATTAGCAAATACAGTAAAAACTGCAATAAAGTGAAATATTACTACACTTTAAAAATGACAGTTTTATTTGAATGCGTTTTAAAAAGTTATCTATTCCTGTGATTCCAGCTAAATTTTCAATATCGCACGATCCAGAAACATTTTTATTATTAGTATAGGACGTTGAAAACAGACGAGTTCTTTATTTCTGTGAAAACTGATGTTTTGTTTTTCGTAATTCTTTGAGAAATCGAAAGTTTAAAAGAACAGAATTTCGGTAACATTACGTCTTTTCTGTCTTCATTTGTGATCAATTTAACTGAATTGAATAATAAATAAATAAAAGCTGCTGCTGCCCTCAAAATTTGGTACGGTGGCATATCTATGCAGTTACTATCATTCCACAGGTGCTACGTAATAAAATCAGATGTAGTCATGTGCATGTGATACGCTCAATATCCAGGGATTATTAAGGGATCTTTGAGCCTGTTTAAAAGGTGAAAAGGTAACTGGAGAAACGAGTCTCACTTTGCTGCCAAAAGGTGGAAGGAGATACTGAGGGATCTAGTCCACTGGGGAAAAGTCAAAGGTCAAAAAAGTGCTGCGTCATCTCCAAACCGCACAGCAGCACCACTGCGGAGAGACCCGAGTCATCGTGATAGTGTCAAACTTATTGAGATAAGACAAACCAGCCAAAACCACACCCAAACAATGCACCAATCGCAAATCTCATTACGGTAAAAATGACCAACATAAATGACCAACAGACGTTTAAAACCTTCACACAACAGACATTCCCAGAAACATAGAAGACAACTGCAAAACGTTAACGCTCATAAATTTGAGTAAACAAAGGAAATTATCGTTTATACTTACAATAACAAGATGCATGGCATGCATGTTTTAAGAATGCATGTCAGGCTTGTTATATGCAATGGCTATACAAAATGCTATATACTTGTTTCTGACATTGACTACTAGGCGTATGTTCTCTTTAGCAGTAATGTGGGAAGACGTTTCTCTCTGTCTATCCCACTGATGCTGCACTGTTGTCAATGTGAATGACTCATTCTGGTTCTCTGCACCGGGTGAACCCACACTGCCCACTGAAGGAATAATGCACGATCAGTGTGTGCGGTACTGATGCCCTCCGACACACCCAGAGATCACTCACCTACACCAGCGAAGACCCATCACTCAGATACAGTCTAGCTGTGACACCAGCTGGACTCTCGTTTTAACAGTTACATAAATGCACAGCGAAAAGCGTTAAGTCAGCAGAGCCAGAGGGAGTTTATCGAGGTGCATGTGAATGAGATGTGTTGCTATGTTTCGCACTCTCAGGCGGATACTGCGCTGGCTGTACATACATACGCTTACATGACTCAGTGTGAGGTGTTAGTCATAGCTGTGGATGCTACTGCCTCGAAAACACCTTTAGTCTAATTCTGAGCAATAAATGAGGAACACAGCACTGAAAACTAGATTGGTTGTTTCAAATCATGCATAATTGTCACTATCTATGGCTTAATAAGAAAATTCCCTTTTTTTTATTATTATTGTGTTACCATGTGACACTAATTAACAAGCCTATAAGTCGTCGTTTACTCTCAGTCGATATGCATGGCACAGAAGAAATATTCATATTTGATAGGCAAACATGAATAGTTCATATATGCACAGAAAATAGGTGTGCAAAACTGAACTGCAATCAAAAAACGTAAAAAAAAAGAAGTAAAACAATCAAAAGGTATCCAGAAAGCATGTACATCACTAAACAAAACCCCTAAAAATTAAGGTTTCTGAAAAATTTGGATGATATCTACACACTAACATATTTTAAAGGGACCGAGACATTAATAAATAGAACAGTTCTATATCTAACATGTATTAATCTATTATATATATAAAGCATATTAAAAGTTACATATCTTCTATTAAAATGACCTACCTTTGAACTCCAGCAGAGGTCTGAAATGCGGGTAAAGGTGTAATGTTGCATTTCCCTGTGAGGGAAAGAAGCAAACATGTTGATAAAGGAAAGATAAAACACATTTAAAGAGGAGAATGTGGTGTGGAGTCAGAAGCCAGGCCCCGCTGTAGGGAGGCTCCCTGCTCTTCCTCTCTTTCCTCTCTCTGCAGGCTCGGTGATGGTGTGACGCTCTCGGCCACGCTACAGCTCTCTTCCTGTTCTGTCGGTAGGCTCTTCCTGTTAGGAGCTGATAATCCTTTCATATCACTCCTTCACCGTAATTGCATTACTCACGGTCTTCACAGAGACAGAGGAGGAAGGAGAGAGAGGGAGAGCCCTATATGCTTAGGAAAAAAAGACGCTGTGTCTTTAAGACAACCCCTTTGCTTCCAGAAGGAGAGACTGACTAAGCTGTGATATGGTCTGCTCTTTCGCCACATGCACACATGTATGATCTTCCCTCCCGCTCTCGGTCATTTTGGCCAAAGCGTTTTCTCTTAAATACCTTTGCATCCCTTTTTGGATTTTCTGCATGTAGACACAGCTTACATAAGATTTTAGACATTTTCAGAAATATTGAAACTTTTTATAGAAGAATCTCTTATGCTCACCAAGGTTGCTTTATTTAATCAAATATTCAGTAATAAAAAAGTAATATTGTGAAATATTATTACTATAAAAAACAGGTCACCAAGGTTGCAAAAAAACAATATTGTGAAATATTATTATTTAAAATAACTGTTTTCTATTGGAATATATTTTAAAATGTTGATCCACGCAATATTTTTGTGCAAACAGATTTTTTTTCATTAGTCTTTGATAAATATAGACTTATAAAGAACAGCATTTACTTACATAAAATATAATTATATATCTAATTTTTTAAATACAATAGAAGACAAAGTCTCGGTCACTTTCGCTCAATTTAAAATATGAAGTATGAAATTACAAAATAATTATATATATACAGTACTAGAAGTAGGATTACTCTTTTATTTTCTTAGAAAGTTGAACAGCAGTCTCTGTTCTGTCTCTGCTGTCTATTAAAGACATTAAACTGGATCTGACAGAAGCGTCAACGGCTTTCATGCACATCTTTTAAAATAAAAATCTTGCATAAGAAAACATTAGATATATTATATTTATAATTAAATATGCTAGCAGTCTCCCAAAATAACGCAATAAAACATGACATAAGGTCTCTCTAAATTAGTGCCTTATAATAATGCTGATAATTTAATAAACACTCATTTTGGTTACATTAAAAATAGTCTACATATAAAAATTTAGTGCATTCTTTTCTGCAGTGGCCTAAATACATTTTAAACGTTAAAAATGCCTTTACGGTACTGCATTTACAAATAGTTGGATAATAATAAACTATGCTTATTAAGTAATAAAGCAAGAGATAATAGAAAACAGAGAAAATTAAGATACAAAGCAGTGCTTATCTAAACATTTATTTGTAGTGATGAAATACATTCACATTATTTGCATAGTGTACATTGCAAGAGGTTCCAAACTTTTATTACTTTTAACCCCAAACATGCGAATGTGTTCTAATAAAACAAACATTGTCCAAAGCTGATTGTCTGGCTGCATTTTTCAACTTTTTTGGTTAAGCTGCAAATATAAACTGTGGTGTTTGTTATGATACAGGTAATTATTTAACTTTTTTTTTTTTTTAAATAAGTGTGTTCTCAATTACTTTTCTATT
>JAUYWG010000065.1:826490-847758 GCA_034779775.1 Enteromius afrohamiltoni | reverse complement strand
ACATATTTAAAACACAACAAAGAGTACCGTTACAGTACCGGATCGATAGCCTTAATGATAGCCTACCCATCCCTAGTTTTATTCATAGGCTACTCGTAGCTTTCATGCTTATAATAAGGGTTCCTGCAAACATATTCAATATAATATGTCAGATTAACGATCAGATTCTGTCATTTGAAAAAGAAAAGAAAAAGGGGCACGGTGATTAACTGTACTGCCGTCTTAGTTTATCAGCGCATCTTGTCTGCAATACATCGAGCTGCTGCACAATGAGCGACACTTTCTCTCACATTTCGGGGCAGTTGACAAAATTGTCGCTTACAAAAATGTATAATTTGCACCTTTTTTACGCCAATTTGCGCGCTCCGGAGGCTTCCTAAAAGTTGAGCTCTCACAGTCACATCCAAAGCTGCCTCGCGAGTATATTTTGAGTTATTTTTAAGTTGATGCCGAGTATCCTCGCAAACACAGTCAGTTTTACCTTATGTAAATTATGTAAATTAACACATGTGCATCAGTACTGGAACATTTGGTCTCGTGAGAACAGAGTCTGGCTGTGCAGAAGTCGCGTCTTTTGCGCGTTCAAGATCTTTATTTCAAATGTAGGCAAATGTGCATATAATAGAAGATTGCTCTTATGAACAGTCGAGCTGATTGACAAGAAGACTGAGGCGAAAAAGGCAATACAATGACGGAAGAGTCTCAAAACACAAAAGCACCTGTTAAAATATTTTGGATTTTGAAAAGCCTGTTGACTTCTGCCATCAATCTATAAGTGATTTTTTAAACATTTGTTACTTATTTATTTGGTTCTATGGTTTTTGCTGATTTTTAATTTAAAAAACTGTATTTTTTCATAATTATTTGTTCCTTGTTCTTTAGGCCTACTGATTTTTAGTTTTGTAGGCCCTTGCTATTTAAACTGTGTAAGTTTTTTCATATTCATTTCATATTAGGCATACAGCATGGTGTGTTTTTATTTAATTTTAAAGGTGGCTAATATTGCTTTATGAGTCTCTTAAAACAGGTTTACCTGTATGCAAGGTCAAATAACACTTTAGTTTTCTCCAAAAATAGATTTAATTTTACCCCATTTATAAATGCTTCATAAACGACTCGTGTGAAGCAGTTCAAAGAATCAGTCCGACTTTCCGTGAGCTCTCACTGCTGTGATTGGTCAGATGACGCAGTCCTTTATGACTGGTCTACCGCTACAGCATGTGTCGGAAACAAAACTCCCATTGTCATAACTGAATGACAGCAGGATACAGCGTCTTCTTGACATGATGTAATTCACTTGGAAATTGTACTGTTTGTGGGCGGGGCAAGTTGTTCGCGACATAGAACGTGGGCAGACATTATGCAAATATGTTACATAGTGACGTGGATCCGTCACAAAAAAAGACTTGAATTGTTGCCGACTCGTTTAGGTGAATGTGAGCAGACTGTTTTGTTTGATAGACAATAACTTTATTTATCGTGCCCTCTCAGCGTCACAACTTTGCAGATAGTTTATGTTCACATACAGCTACATGACACACTGCATGAAAGATCATATTTGAAAAGGCATAATAGGGGCACTTTAATAAAAGTTCTAAGTTGTATTTTGTTGTTGCTTGAATTGATGTTGAATTGCCGCTAATTTAAAAATTAATGTAAAATGTGCACGGTTCTTTTTTTTTTTTAACTAGGCTATTTAAAAGCAAAGGAAAGTGAGGGGAAACTAAACCAACAATTGCCTCAAATTTAAAAGTAAAATTAAAGCAAGCCATTGTCGCGTGAAGAGGGGGATCCATCAAAATGAGGTTTCGATCCGGATCCGGCTTGTTCCGGCACAAATTAAACACTGATTTTTCTGCATTCAAATTAATTCCAAAGAATTTCCTCCTCAGTCAGCAGGAAACATTCCAGAGATTCCATCTGTATCTGCTTACAAGAATGCTTTTTCTGGACTTGTACCATTAAGGCGGAACGTTGAGTGAGAACAGAAAATAATGTGGAGAAAGTGCACAGAACAGGATTGGGCAATGATAATAATAAAAAATTATTAAATAAATCTGAGCCTTCAACATTCTTATTGGTAGCTCAAAGCTGTGTCTCTGTATAAATACTAAAGCTGGTTTTCACAGCCCTCCTGAGATCAGGACAAGGTGTCCTTAATTATAAATTCAAATAGGGTTGCTTTAGAAATTCATTAAAACAGGTTCAGCTAATGCGTTTTGTATTGATCGATCTCTTTGCAGCTTGGTTTTATTGAAGGACACTCAGAGAAAACCCCTGCTGGTCAACATGTGACCCATGAGTCATTGTTATTAATCGCCCCATGCACTTTCTGTTATCTGTTTCTGTCACATGTGACTTTTCTGCTCGTTCACCATATTTATTACCATCAGGAGGTCAAAATAACTGAAATAAATACAAAAACACATAAATACACTATTTATCTTCGTATACCACTGTATATATGCGTTACCTGCACTCCTCCGCTAGTATTTGGAGATGGACTGTGCATTAAATGTATGTAACGTTAGATGAAGAAGGGTCTGTGCTAACTTGAATTCTGTTAAATCTATTATGAAAAAAGTCAAATGACTGAAACAGATAAATATAAATCAATGGACCAAACACAATCCATATACCATAGACCATATACAGGGGTTAAGAGTGTAAACTGTTCGCCTTTAGCAGCTTTGTCACAATAATCTGCTTTCTGGTTTGCACATAAATGTACTTACTGTTAGTGACTCTCGTTTTCTTCCACTAGTTATAAATGTGAAGCCTTGTGTCTCAATGGCAACACCAGTCTTCTGAATGTGCTCCTCCACATACCTGAAAGACAGATTTCATTTAAAATGTTTTTATTCCTATATGTATATCCCAAAATGTTTCCTCTTTTGTAATCATAGAATTTTTTTTTTTTTTTTTTTTATAACTAAATGATCAAATGAAGTGGTTTGCAACCAAGATTACTTAAACTTTGACCTGGAAAAATCATGTACATTAATAATAAATGTGCATTTGCGTGTGTGTGACTATAACATATTTTATCAGGTAGAAGCTGAGAGTAAAACTTATTAATTTATTTATTTATTTTTTAATCCCTATCATTGTAGTCAAACAGGATAAGAACCATAACGGAACTTGATGTTGGTATATAAAACAAAATAAGGTCAAATCATTCGTACTAAAAGATGTGTTTTATCTCAACATGATCTGTGTTTTTAATACAAAATATGTGATTACCAGTTAATGAAGGAGCTTTTTCCAGCAGAATGATTTCCCATAATCATAACTATAATCTTCTTCCGTGGCGGTAACAGCCTCACTCCCAAACTTTCTGCAATTTTCACCAATCCTGTCAAAAATATCCAGACAAAAGGAGCTTTATTATCAGTACAACTGCTTTCAGCAACAGTTCAAAGAGGATAATACTATGGTACTTTTGTTTTATACAGTAAATGTGCATACAAACGTGATTTGAAGCTGATTTTACTGCCCTGTATGGGACATTTCAATTTAGGTGAACGTAGAAATTGCATAATCGTGGATTTACATGTACAGTAGTATGCCTGTATATATTTTGTACGGACCCATAAACTACAGTAGCGTGACATGTAGAGACAACTGGTCAACATGGCCGTGTCTCAAACCCCTGTGAGCTGCCTAGAAAGTCATGTCGCCATATCTTATAAGTCTTCAGTAACGTTAGGCAACTTAGGCGGCTTGGTAAGTTTTTTAGACACAGTCAATAACACAGCTTATGAATGACTGACTAGTGTTAATATTACTAACAGTATTAAGTTATATGTTTCAAACGTTTGAAGTTTTAACTGTCAAGCTGGTTTGTTCCGTACAATGTTTCCAGATCACAAAAACACGAACAGCAACACGTGTTTACATAAGAATGGTGCCGTTATTTACCGTTGTCGTTGTCGATATATAAAGTGTGGCATTCTCTCAGTATTCTTTCACTCGGAGAGGTAATGGTCGATTCCAGAGGATTCGCTACAGCTCGCGGCTTCTTACAGCCTGACATATTGAAAATATGTAGGAATGATTTTTACCGGCTCTAAAGACGGGGGAACCATAACAGTGTCGCACACATGTGGAGACGTCAGAACAATGTAACGCTTTGGCGCACTCTAGTGTTCATATGAACACATTAAACACGTTAGCTAGTAATACTAAATATTAGTAGGCCTATAGAATAAAAACAAGTAACATAACAAAGCAATATCATATAAAATAAAAATAATATATATTAAATACTTTTTTTTTTTTAAATCAGGTAGTGTGCATTTGCATTTGGCTTTCCACATACGAAACAGCTGACAAATAATTAAAAAATATAATTATGAATCTAACTTAATTGTTTGTATTATTATTATTATTATTATTTAAAATGTATTTAAATGATTTTCAAATACTATTACAAATATTAACCACAGTTAAATACAGTCATTCCCAAACCAATCGTACTTTACTTTAGGCATTTTTAATGACTGCCTGTTTTGCAGCTCTTTATTATGGTACCTTTCGTTACTAAACCTGTATTAATGAATATAAGTGTTATAATTTATGTTTAAGATTAATATTTAATATTTTTATTTGTATTTCTTTCTTTCTTTCTTTGTTTCTTTCTTTCTTTCTTTCTTTCTTTCTCAGTATGTGAAGTAATGGTAATGTTGTTGGTTTGACCTACATAAATAAATAAATAAAATAGTCATTCATATGTTTGTTTATTACTGTTATACTATCAAGATCAGTAGGTTTTTGTATATAAATGTGCATTGATGTACTGTATGTGCGACTGTAAGTAAAAAAAAGTATGTAAATTATGCAGGCGATCTTAATGAGGACCATATTACTCAAAAAAAAAAAAAAAGGAAAAATATAACAACCTTTTCAACCTGCCAGAGCAACTTTTCACGCGTGCGTTAAATGTGGTGTGTGTCTCTTTAAGAGCACAGGTGAAGGGTGTGGTCAAACAACAAATTCAAAGTTTCCGGGAAAGAAAGCAAGTAAACAGGTTGAAGATGGACATGAATCAAACGTGACACAAAATACACAGGATTCGAAGGCCAAAGCGAGTTTAGAACGTTCGCGAATTTATCTGGATAATTTCTGCTTATTTATTTAATATATAGAAAAGTATTTGATGCGTTTTGCCGGGAAACAAAAAGAAACAAGTGATTTTACCAAGGAAATATGTTATCCCATAATCTGATGGGACATTCTTACAGTCCTAAAATGATAATATCTGCAATATTTCTACATCTGCTTCTTCTGTCACATCAAACAGGTGAGTTGACAGGTACGCTATTTTGGTTTCACTTTTATAACACTATGCGGAGCTATTCTTATGTGTTTTATATCGGTATTACAAAATCATTCACTAGTATAGTGTGTACATGGTGCTCCAGGGAATTTCCCCCCCCCAAAAAAATATGGTAGATGTTCAAACACCATAGAGCTATCGTAGTACTTTTTGTTATTGCAACCATTGTACAAAATGGTGTTTTAATAGCACCATATCGAAAAAACAACAACATTTGCACAGTATTTTTGCTGCACGTTTGTAAGTGATCACAGTACAGCTCTTAAAGCACATTTCTCTGTCCTTCTTCCTGTAGCGCCAGAGGAGCAGGTGCAACTCTATGTTACTGGAGAGAAGGGTGGCAACACTACACTAAGGTGTCTTGACCAGCAAGTCAATGTGTCTTCACTTCTTTATCGTTGGAAGAAAAATGGGGCTGTTGTTGCAACCCAAAACCCTTTAAAGCCATCAGACCATCTTTCCATTTCAAACAATGGCTCTCTTTGGATCAGTGGCCTCCAGTTTATAGATGAAGGCCAGTATGAATGTGAATCCCTAACAAAGGATGGCAGCTCATGGCAAACTCTCTCAAACACCCTGCTTCGAGTTGCTGGTACGGTGCTGTGGATATCTAAATCGTACTAATGTGACAATGGAAAGCTTTGATATGCAATAGATGTCTCTGGTTTCTGTGAGATCGGGAGTCTGACTTCAAACAGGTTTTTCTGGTTTAACTGCAATGCATGAACCTAGAAAACCACCACCTTATGACTGAGATGCGTAGGATAGACACCATGCAAGACGACTAACCAAACACAAGAAGAAATATTATAGTGTAGTTACTCTTAACGTTTTGAAAAAGTTCAAAAGTTTGGGATCAGGAAGATTTTTTTTTTTTTTTTTTTTTTAAATAATAATTTGAAAAAATAATTTGTTTTGAATAAAACAAATCAATGAATAAAATGCTTTATATTTACCACAAAAAATATGAAGCAGACACAGCACCACTGTTTTCAACTTCAATCAAAACTTCCAATCAAAAATGTTTCTAGAGTAGCAAATCAGCATATTAGAACGATTTCTGAAGGATCGTGTGACACTGAAGACTGAAATAATGATTCAGAAAGCAGCTACTTAAAATTCTAATATTATTAACTGTTTTTCTGATTAAATAAACCCAGACCTGATGAGCATAGGAAGTTCTTTTTATTTATTTTTTTACGTATATATTCATATTTGTACATATTTTATATTATATATAAATATATTTAACAACTGAACATAACATTTTTTAAAAATGTATACATGCTTGTGTTTGTATTTGTATATACATAATAAATATTAAACAGACACACCTGTTATGTAAACACTTTTATTTTGGATGTAATTAATCATTTAACAGCACTAAAATATATATATATATATATATCTTACCTACCCCAAATTTTTGAATGGTAGTGCCCGATGTTATTGAAGGTCAACATGTTTATTTAAAATTTAATATTTTAAGAACAACAGATGTTCATGAATTCTTAAGTTGTAAAGAAATTGATTGGTGGTTTGTGCGAGTCAGTTGAATAATTATGTTTATATATTTTTATTATATTTCAGAGGGTCCAACTAGTGTCTCACTGGCCATACAACCAGCAGCTCTCCTACAGAACGGAACATTATATGTCAAAAAAGGCTCAGATGTGTATTTTAACTGCTCCAGTGAGTCTTCTCCCTCACAAATCTTGACATGGACTGTTCAAGATTTGGCGCAGGACAGTAATGACAGGGTGTCTGGGAACAAATCATTTCTTGAGTTCTCCATAAATAACATCCAACCAAGCGATCAAGGGATGTACACCTGTACGTCCCGGAATACACTTTCCAATACAACTGTGCACAAGACCCAGGAGCTGCTAGTTTACTGTAAGACAGATGTTTTCATATTAAATGTTTTTTTTTTATTTTTTTTGTATTTGTTTCTTTCAATTTACCTCCAAAATGTACAAAACATTTCAGGTGCCGTTGGTTCTGTGTATTATACGGTTTGCTTTAATTGTCTCTTACATCTTTTTCAGATGCTCCAGATAGGCATCCAGAGTGCAGCTGGGACATAGTAAATGGGAAATTGGATGTCGTGTTAATATGTAGCTGGTATGGAGGTTATCCTGTGCCCACTCTGGACTGGCATGAGGTCCTTGAAGAACATGTAATAGCCAAGGGTCCCACCGTCAACTCCACATCTGTGCAAACAGAGCGTTTGGAGGTCTATGTGAAAAGGGTTATATTGCACAATGGAGAGGAGGTGAAGTGTGTTGGACATCATGTGACTGGAGTGGAGAATTCCTGCTCATTTAAGCTCAGTAAGACCATTTTATCTATAGGATTAACTTTTTTATTGTTTTATTATATGCTAAATATGACATGTTTTAATGAGAGTTCCCTTCTGTTTACTGCATATAATGTATTCATTTTTTTTAAACGAAGAATAGATTTTTTTTTTTCAACAAGGAAACATGAAATGGATCAAACAGTAAAGACAGGTTACCAGAAATGTACTTTTAAAATGAATGCTGTTTTTAAAAGAACTTTTTATTAATCAAATAATTGAGAAAAAGGGTATCGTAGTTTCCACAAAAATATATTGGGCAGTACAATAATAATTTCTTTCAACATTGATAGTAAGCAGCATTAAAATGATTTCTAGGATCATGTGACGCTGATGACTGGAGTAATGATGATACTCGAAATTCAGCTTGGTCAATGCAGAAATAAATGACTTTTTTTTTTAAAAATAGGACTCAGTTCATTGAAATGAAAGGCGCAGACAGTTTTGTGTGTCCAAAAAAATCTATGAAACTATGAATTCAGGACAAGCCAGAAACACAATTTGGAAAATGGATTCATCGTTCATTATATACATTTTGTAAATTGTGAACACAAGAAAGATATTGACTGCAGCTTCAAACATTCCCAGAGTATTACAGCTTGAGTTTTTGCCTGTCTTTATCTTCTCTGGCTAAATTTGACTAAATGTAAACCATAATTTTGATGTTTCTTCCAGAGTCACCGTATCCCTTAGGAGATCCTATGGTAACTGCTTTGGTGGGCAGCAATATCACCCTTAGCTGTACTGAGAGCGAATCTCTGCCACCGGCTAAGACTGTCTGGATGCAAAAGAACAAGACAATCATCAACACCACCTCCAAATATATCGTCTCTGATCTTAACCCCAACTATAAACTCACTATAATCAATGTAACAAAGGAAGATGAAGGGATCTACTTCTGCCACAGTTTAAACCCTACTGGTCCAAAAGAGCTGGAAGTGTATCTTACTGTAAAGAGTAAGTTACAAACACAAAAGTGTTTCTCCATACTACATTACATAACAAGAATTCTTTTATTCCTAGTTAACCACGTCTAGATCACATTTGAACGTATGGATAAACCTTTCGCACTGCCACATTAATATGTTTGGATATTTCATTGAGTTGGTGCGTTTACGAAATCTTATGATTTCAGATGTTTAAGAATGGGAAGCATGTTTTAAAAAATACATCAGAGGTCAGATCCTCAGATACTTCAAATGCTAGTGATGCTAAAGCTATGACACCTGTGCATGAATGTGATCAGACAAGATGTTTCTGAAATTGTTCTGTAATACCTTTCCCTTAGCAAAAGGATTACCCAACATCCCCCACATTAACTTCTTCCTTTTGTAATAAAAGAAATGTTACAGACTGTTTAATCGTCGTTCTCAGCTTCTGCAGATAATGAAGGAGCCGTGGTTGGTGTCTTTGTTTCTGTTTTGATAATGATGATTGGAGTCATTATCGGTGTGACAATATATTCAAAGCGGGATAGAATTTGTATTGGTAAGTAATTTTGCATACTGAGTGCCTAAATAAAACTCATTTTTTAAATAAAGATACTTATAACTGTTTATTTCTTTTATTTTACAGGTTTGGGATTTAGGTAAGTATGAGCACAAAATGTCACAGCTCATTAATAATCATAGTAATACATGACCCTGGAGCATGAACCATAATGAACCATGTCATAATACAGGTATATTTGTAGCAATAGCCAACAATAAATTTTTTTTAGTACTATACATTGCTAAGGACTTCACTTGGACAAGTTCAAATGCAATTTTCTCAATATTTAGATATTTTTTCACCCTCAGATTCCAGATTTTCAAATAATTGCATCTCAGCCGAATATTGTCCTATACTAACTTATCTATTCTGATTTCATGTGATGCATAAATTTAATAAAATTGACTCTTATGACTGGTTTTGTGGTCCAGGGTCATATACAGTATATCAGCATCATTTCAAAACATTATATCTATACATTAGAACACGCGCTAGTAAGGAAGTGTGAAGCTGAGGCATTGTAACGTTTTTCTTCTAGTCATTTAGACGATGACAGAGGTGATATACTGAGTTTAGTGGATTCAGATGAAGAGGAAATTTTCCATGATACTGCTCCACAACTCCCTCCGCTGACAAACGGACATGCAACCACACTCGTAGAGATTCACAGAATACCATCCAGTAAGCCTGCGGCGTCCCGAATATTGTTTAGACGTTTGTGTTATGGTATCAAAAGGAGTTTGTTTGGAAAGAATTGGGAAATTTTATATCATGATGAAAATTAAAAATTAAAACTTGAGCAAATAAATGTTTTCTGATATTTATTTTACAGGTGATCAAGAAGAAAATCCAGACAATACAGTGCAACGTAACGATCAAACACATCCAGAACCAGCACCACAGACGGCACACTGTTAGTTTTTAGTTTAAATGTACAGAAATTAAATTCTTCCAAATGGTCAATTCTGATAAATTATTTGTATTTTTGTGTGATATTTTCCTTGCATAATATTCCAGAGATCTGTGTAAAGTGTAAAGGTCTTAAATTCATTTTAGAGGCCCTGTTTTTATTTTCAGTATTAGTTTTTAACATACTGGTCTCAATTCATGAAATTAAAACTTTTACCGTACTGTACAGTATGTCAGTGAAATGTGTTACGAAATGTTATTATTACTTGAACTGGTTTGAATGATGCTTTCTATAAAATTGTGAATGGGTGAATCTCAACAAAATATATCTGGGTCATATTTTGTGGCAAAATAATAATAAAAAAACCTATGAATCCTATTTTGTACCATTGCAATTTCTTTGCACTCTGAATTAATTTCAGATTTCCCTTCAGTTCTTATTACTGTAAAACATCTAGACATACTTTTAATAACTGCAGTTCTCCTTTTCTCAGTACACACACATATGTGTGTGTGTGATTAAACAGCTTACAATTTTAACCTAAATTAAAAGCAGTTCGACTAATACTAACATTGTAATTGCATTGCTATTAATATGTTTGCCATTACATAATTAAAAATGAAATCTCTTTAATAATGAGAATCAGGTGTGTGTTTGAATTATGTCTAGATTCTGTACAATTTCAGTAATGTATAAACATTCCTTAAATCTAGCTTTAAACGACACTATAAAATAAAATGTATCCAACGCTGTAAAATCGCGATACCTGAGGTGTAAATCGCAAGTACAAAGCACACCTTAACACTGTAAATATACAGTAGACACACCCAAGTATGTACTGTACTCAGAATGATACACGTTTGACGACGGGGTCACGTGGCTTGCTTGTCTAGCCACGCCCTCTAGTGAAATGAATCCCCATGTACTGAGAGGTGAGATGATGCGTTCATGATTTCAGTGGTAAGATGTGCACGTCGCTTCGAGGTTGTACTGTCAAAGGTAAGACAATGCAAATTCAAATCATTTAGATGATATATAATCAAATGCAGTTGATAAATGAGAAAATACGTTTTTCTATTAGTAGAAAATGAGTAGTTCCGCATACGCGCATTTGTCTTGTGCATGACAGGTCACTTTACTTGTGATGATCTGATCGCGGAGCTGAAACCCGCTCATCCCCCGCGTCTGTACGGCTCCGCCGGCTGCGAGACATGGAGCGTCCGCTTCTCTCCGGACGGATCTTATTTTGCCTGGTCGATGGGATACGGCATCGTCAAACTCCTCCCCTGGCCGCTGATATCCACAGAGTGCGTCGGTTTTCATAACACAATGGGTTAATAAATATAGGCTTGTATGTAACACCACAATAAATTAATATCATGGGAGAACCTGTCACACAAAAAAGGTCACACTTTATACTAGGTAGCCTTATTAACTTGCATCAAAAATTAAGTACAATGCGCTTAGTGTGATAGTATTGCATTGCAAGACACCTTTGCTGCTATTGAGGTGGGATACAGGTAAGGTTATAGTCAGGTTTAAGGGTGGGTTAAGGTGTAAGGGATGAATGTCAGCAATGTAATTATAAATTTAATTACAGAAATTGATTACAGATGTAACTAGATATAGGTATTTAAAAAAAAAGATAAGTACAAAGTAAAAACGTACACAATAAATGGATTGTATAAAATTAAGTACATGGTAAGTAAGTGGGACCTCTTTGTATTAACAGTAGCGATAAAGCTGGATGCAGTGGAGAGAAAACACTTAACTGTGGGCAGACGGTATGGGCACTGGCGTTTGGACCCTGCCTATCTACCCGAGTGGATGCTTTACATCAGAACAGATGTGATCGTGAGCTACTGCTGGCCATTGGTCTGAACAACGGATCGATCCAAATGTGGGTTGTCTCAACTGGTAAGATTGAACTCCGGACTCGGTTTAGCCATCGATAACTTTGACTGGTCTAAACATTAACAGCATGGTGTGTTATACACATGTAGTATAAGGTTTAATATATTTGTTCAATGTTCTGTCTTCAGGAAATCTGCGGGTTACTCTAACTGGACATCAGGCTCCTGTCAGGGATTTAGTCTTCACTCCAAATGGAAGTCTCACGCTTGTATCAGCCTCCCGAGACAAAACTTTAAGGATATGGGACTTAGCAAAGAAGGGTCAGAGCATCTGATGTGGAAGCAACGTATCTTTGGATGGGATGAAAATACGTTTTCATGACCTTTGATTTTGTGCTTATGAAGACTGTAATGCTGATTTTTGCAGGCGCCAGTCCCCATGTGCTGCGGGGTCCAGAATACTGGGTCTTCAGATGTTCTGTATCACCTGACAGCAGTGTGATCGCTTCTGTCTGCAACCTCGACTCTGTGAGCTTTTTTAGTATTATTTCTCTACTGATACATTATTAATGTTTTTGAATTATTTTTCATATATAAAAAAATATATTCTTTAAATTTATTCGCTTTTTGATGTTTATTTTATTAGTCTTTTGTCATTTTTATTACTTATTTGAATATTTCTTTAGCTTTAATTTTTTATTTTTTTTTATTTCAATGAACAATGCTGCAGCACCTTCAAAATTTGTATGTTTGCATTAAATGTAAAACCTTTTTTTTTCATTAAGTAGCAAATGCGTGTTTTTTTAAACACAAAGCACAAGCACATTTTCCAAAGTAAAACATTTCACAAACATAAGTCTGTTAGATTTTGTATAATGAATAATAGTAATAGCCCAACTGTTCAAAATGAAGACAAAAAGCATTTGAACACTTGCAACAGGATATCCTGTAGAGCCATGCAGATAAATTCGAATACCACTGATCTTCTTATTGTTGCGATTGTGATTACTGATCTGTGTTGCATCGTCTAAATGTTGTTTTCAGAAGGTGTATTTGTGGAGCCTGCGGTCCTACACTTTCATGAGGCACCTTACATATGACCACGAGCGCACCATGGCATCATGTGACTTTCCTCAGGATGGAGCTCTGCTTGCGATCGCGTCGTATCATTCCACTACAGGCTGGTGGTTAGACCTGTGGGACCCCTATACAGCTGATCTCCTGTCTAGAGTAGAGTATGTTTTTTTTTTTTAAGTAAAGAAAGTTAGAGATAAAGCCATTTTACTTATTTTGTAGACAAAAACTTCCAAAAAAATGGGAATGTTCATCTAAACGTCCAATTTCTTAACTAATATGGTTAAAGGAATAATCGACCCACAAAAAAAGGACATTTGCTGAAAATGTATTCAGGCCATTTAAGGTGTATACGAGTTTGTTGCTTCACTGGAACAGGTTTGGAGAAATTTAACTTTACATTATTTGCTCCTCTGCAGAGAATGGGTGCCGCAAGAATGAGTCCAAAAATCACAATAATCCACAAGTAATCCAAACCACTCCAGTCCATCAGTAAACATCTTGTGAAGTGAAAAGCTTATTTTCCAAACAAATCCATTATCAAGGCGTTTTCGCTTCTGGACAAAATAATAGACAATTTTTTCATAAGATTTCTTTCATCCACTATTATCCTTGCTCATCAAAATCCACTGAGTTTTTTTTGCTTGTTAACAATGCATAATCTGCATATTTAATTCCTGATTCAGATGAGATGGCTATTTTTTAATTTTTTTTTACTGAAAGATTTCTCCATATCTGTTCGGAGGAAAAAACAAACTCATCTACATCTTGACAAGCCTGTGGGCGAGTACATTTCCAGCCAATTCAAATTTCCATTGAACTATGTCATAATATATTCTGGAAATTGTTGTAAAAATGATTTTTTCATCTTCCCAGAGACTGTGAGGTATGTGCTTACAGAATTGACAATCTACTGACATCACTCAGCTTCTCTCCGGTTGGTCTGCTGTTGGCTTTTAAAGACTATAGGTGAGCAGTGAACTATCCCTTTGGGCTCTGGGATCTTCAGAAATGCGTGACCAGACACCTCACCGCTCTCTGTTGTTTCCAATGTTACTGTACTGTGTTGCAGGGCGTTACGGATCTGGGATGTGGAACGAGATAAACTAGTCGCAGACACTGATCACAACCGAGCCGGTGGCGTGTGCTGTGCTTTCCATCCACACGAGGGTGTCATCGCTACAGGGTATTACAAGCCAAATCATTGACATTCATTTTCGGCTGACAGTGTTTTACTCTAGAATGTTCTTCTGCTTGTATACGGGAAAAAATACTAATAATTACTTTATATTTGATTGTAGGTGCAGAGACGGACATGTAAAGTTCTGGCGAGTTCCTCGTCTCATTCCTCAACTCAAGCATCTGTGTCGGATTGCGTTAAGATTATCCATTTCAACCTATCAAGTGGAGGCTCTTCCCTTGCCAAAGAAAATCCTGGAATACCTTACTTACAGGGACATTCCAAAGCAAAAGATTGTATATTGTAAAGAACACTGCAGATGACTGAAAACGGTAATGTTTGTGGGTCAAACGTTGCTTTAAATGTTGCATAATTGTCTAGGATGCCTAATTTCCCCAAACAGTTGTGACATTGTGACTACATACAAGAAATATTTATTTAAAGATTGAATTTTTTACATATCTACTTTGAAAGTGTAGCATCTGTTTTTACAAAGTACTGAGACAAGCATTATTTTAAGCTTAAAAAAAATAAACATTAAAAAAAAAAAAAAAAAAAAATTCAGGGTTCTGCAAATTTTTTTCAATGTTTTGAACAATATGAAGAAGTAATCAACTTCCTCTCATGACATCACAGATCTGTGTTACGTAACCCTTTTAAAGTGTGAAGCAATGGTCTATCCATCGCTGACTACCATGTCTCTAACAGCTTGAAAAGCTGCAACCATTGAGCTCAGCTGAATCTTCTCATTGGTTCCAGAGGCCAGACGATACCTTATGGTTGAAATGGGAAGAACAGAAGTTAAAGCGGACTCATAATATACATAAAATAAACTTCATCTACTGTTCAAAGGGTTTAGGGTTGGTGAGTTTTTTTGTTATTTTAAAACGTGTCTTATTCTTTTCAAGGCTACAATCATTTGAAATAGAGTAATACAGAAATACAGTAAAATCTATTTAAAATCCCTTTTTCTATGAATACATTGTAAAATGCAAAGCTGAATTTTCAGTATCATTGCTAATGACCAATGTATGGAACAAAAATCTTGCCGAAAGTATTTGAAATAAAAAGCTTGTTGAATTCCACCAATCGAAAAGAAAAAGCATTGTAATTAACAGTGCTTGCTTTTTAATGCATTGTATTTTCATGGCTTGCATTTTTATGCGCTGCACTTTAACATGGTCGTATATTTACGTAGAGAACATTTCACAAACGTGTTCGTTGTTAGAATTCAGTAATCAATATTCACCTCACAAAGGTCATTTTCAAAATATTCAGTTTAATTCCAGCAATAATATTCGTCAGCCAACTTTCGGTTCGTTTTATTTCACTTTACAAACTCGTTTTCTAAAATTCAGTGGTTCAAATACGACGTATTTGACGTATGTGAGCGCACATCCGGGAACTGCAGGAAAAGCAGTAGATTACCGATCCTAGAAGCCATCTACTGTTAGACGTCAATTTGCTTTATTAAGTTTCTTTATTTGGTTGTGCTGTGCGCATGTTTTGTCAAACTGACATTTTCTTTCTTTTCTTTTTTTTTTTTTATATTTACACGTGTTTTCTGAAGTTCCAGAACTTTGAGCGCTCTAGGCCACAGTACAAAACTTTAAATGAATGATTTTTTTTAGAGTTAGTGATATTAAATATCAATATTTAATATTTAATTTAATATTTAAATTCAATATTTAAATCAAAATTTAATTTAAAAAGCATAATTTCAAGAGCGGCGTTGGTCCAGAGCAGGAAGGAATTTTGTATCAAGCCCCCAGTAGAAAGCATCACTTTACAAGCCACACGGATCCAATTTACATTTACACTTGTATTTTCAGTCTTTTATTATTGTTCATTTATTACATAACTAATGAGGATTTATGTGAAGAATCACTAATTATGCGTGCATTAGACCGTTTAGGTGCACAGGTTACACGATTTTACCGATTTTTGTTTCATACCAATGTATATTTACACGAATCAGGTGAATCCAAGTTGAACTCTATGAGTATCTATGAATCAGAGTGGTGCTATTTGCTTCATTCGTATTTAAGTAATCAAAACAGTCATAGATAGAACAGTGTACACACCTCTCAACTCATTCACCAAATAACTTGACATAATAAATGTACTCACTCAATATCTGCAAGTTTTATAAGCAGGCCCATGCGGATGGAGGGGGGAAAGTCCACTGAAACAAAAACATTAGAGCAAAATTAACACTTTGATTGTGTGACCAATAAATCGAAATATCTTTTGTTATTTAAAAAAAAACAAACATCTTTGTAAAAAAAAATAAATCAATAAAATAATAATCATTTTTACTCATTATTGCAGTCTGGTTTCTAAAAATAGTATAATATTGCGCGTGTACACTCTGCTACTTCTAACAGGCATCCTTTAAAAACAAGAACAACCGGTTTCCATGGCAACCACAAAAGGATCTCCATGGTAACAAGGGCAGGGAAAACATGCAGCTCATCACTACATCAAAGTTGTGATGGGTTGTGTGTGGCGTTCTGCACTGCTTCAGTTATTTTGAACAGGAACCGTTTATAAAGCCATATATAGTCTTATATAGTCTTACCACGGTGAATGAGAAGATGGACTTCAGTTAAAATGTCATGAAGCGCCAGACCTTTTAGAGTTTTGAGCTGCAGAATTTCTTTTGGATCCAGATAAGGACTTTGGAAACATCATAAATTAATATCAGCAACTTGCACCATAATTCTAATACCTGCATAAACATTTAAATATCATGAATAAAATAACAGTTTAATAAATGAACACAAATGTAACATATATATATATACACTAATAAAAATAATTACATATATATATATATATAACATTAATAAAAATAATTACATATATATATATATATATAACACTAATAAAAATAATTACATATATATATATATAAAACACTAATAAAAATAATTACATATATATGTATAAACATTAATAAAAATAATTACACACACACACACATATATATATATATATATATAAACACTAATACAAATAATTACATTTTGTAATGATCAATTCATGAAATATAATTAATGTTCATTTTAATTTATTTAGACGTTTTGTAGACATGGTCTTCCAAAGATTTCTGATCCCCTCGCAGCTATCTTTAAAAAAAACAAACAAACCAAAAAAAAAAAAAAAAAAAGATAACAAATTTAACAAAACGAAATCTTATGCGTTACGAAAGTAATGCTTGGTGAACTAACTAACCAACCACTAGAGTAGAAAGGATACGGTTATACGCAGTGGTGAAGTCTTTATTGAGGGCCCAGTCCAGTATGTTGGCGATGTCTGATCTGAGAGGATGTCCAGTGCATGTGTACACTGTCTCCTCGGTCACCTTCCCATAGGCCATGTGTGTACTCTGGACATGAAAACAGATTTTCCCAATATTTTTCATGCCAACAGCAATGCAGTAAGCGGACCACAAAACATTACTTTTTCATATGATACACACCTGTAAAATGTTTAACGATCGTCTCATATCTCCTGTTGAAAGGGTCACAATGGCCTTCATGCCATCTGGAGTGATGTCAATGCTGTCAGTGAAAAATAGATTTTTAAATATGCATGAATCTATGCTAGAGAAATACAATGTTTAGTTTTATTTGCTCAAAGCTGTGTCCTGCTGCCGAGGGCAGAGCCCCAATGTACTGTAAAATATGTGTGAAGAGTTTTTAATCAAATGGGCTGGGTCACTCCAGCCAGGGTCTTTTTGTGTTCAGGGTCTTTTGAGTGGATCCATCTGATGACTCACTTCAGATATCAACCAAAAATTGAGATAAAAAAAAAAAAAAAAAAACACTGGACGGGTTTAATACTGTTATTTCAATGTTGTTCTGTTTTCAACAAGCACAAAAGATGTCTTTCTAATTGCACATAAATAAATATGAACTGATATTTACCTTTTCTGGAAAAAATAAATAAAATGGAAATTGAATGATGTGGAGATCATTCAGAATGCAATAAATTCAATACTAATTTCAGTCAGAAATAACATCCGCTTGATCTGGATGTTCTGTGATGAGAGCCTCACCTCTCTTGCTGTATCACATGCTCTAGTCTGGGAATCATCTGGCTCTGGGACAGGGGGCCGAAACGAAACCGTGTGCATCGAGACTGTAGCGCAGGTATGATCTTTGAAAGGTAGTTACAGATCAGACAGAATCGTGTGTTCTCTGTAAACTTCTCAATGACTGAGAGAGAAAGAGAGAGGGGAGGGAAAAAATAAATGCATTTCAAAAGAAATCACGAGTAGCTTCAAAGTCTGCATAAATACATCTCCAAAAAGGACTAAAAATATACAATTCATTATTTTAAATCATAACATTATTTAAAATAAAGAATATTATAAAACACATTTTTTAATAATAATAATAATAATAATAACAATAATAATAAAGAATCAATCTTTATCTATAATATCCAGATTGACTTATTGACTAAGATATCTAAAAAAGACATTCTTACATTTGAAAACCTAAAATCAAAATACAGTTGTATTTTTAAATTGAATTAGATGTTTGGTCAAATTTGACCTTAAACTCTCCTTAAATTATTTTTTTTTATATCATAATCACACTGCTCTCATTCATGTCTAACTGTGGACAGTGAAACGGCAGAACCCTATTCTTCTGCCATCGGGACATTTGGGGGCTCAGCAGGTGAGCTGATGGAGGGGCAGATGGTACGCTACCTCTCCTTAAAGCATTCTGTGCGTCCTGGGTCATAGCATCCGCCTCGTCCAGGATCACCAACTTAAAGCCTTTCCTACAAGAAGCAAACATAGAGAACATTAGGTACATTATTAGCGATATACATTTTACTCAATGAAAGACAAGATGTTATTCAAGCTGCTAGACCAGAATTAATATATGTTTGAATATGAGTTGCGGGAACAAATATAATATCATACAAACGGTTCATGAATGGGATGTAAGGGTGAGTACTGTTCTTACTTGAAGATGGTTCGTGTGCTGGCAAAGCTGAGGATCGGCCCCCTCACCACATCTATGCCACGGTCATCTGACGCATTGAGCTGATGAAATAAAATGCAGAAAAGTTAAACTGAAAATAAATATATAAATAAATAAAGAATGGACTTAATATCAGGCAAAATTAACAACAGACCTATTTCAATTTGAATAGTTCACCCAAAAGTGACCATTTGCAGAAAATGTTCTTGGTCTCAGTACATCTAAGAGGTAGATGTTTTTTTTATTCATTGGAACAGGTTTGGGGAAATTTCAAGGAAGCGATATTATAGACAGAGAACCCTATTTTAGCCAAGAAAAATGATATGAGATTAAAAACGTCTCAGTGGGAAAAATTTGCCAAATCTAGAAAACACCTGTAAAAAAAAAAAAAACACCACAGTACCTCCAGAACCATGGAGTTGAACTCTTTATCTTTGTACAGCTGTCTGGCACATGCTAGTATAGTAGAGGTTTTTCCTGTTCCTGGAGGTCCATAGAAGAGCAGATGAGGAAGTCGGTCTTCACTGATGAACTTCTGGACTGTGGATGAAAAGGAAAGTGGACATTAATAAAACATTTATTTATATAGAAATTTTAAGAATATAGTGGTCATTCACAGAATATTAAAAAACAAATGGATGCAAAAGTACCATAAAAGTAGTATATACAACTTTTTGTGTAAAAAAAAAAAAAAAAAAAAAAATCGAACTAAAAATGAATTTTCATTTTGGGTTAACAATTCACATAGACTCCTATATACTACTAATACAGTACAGATCTTAATTTGTTCAAATGAATGAAAGAGTGGTAATTCACTGATTACTGCTTACTTGTGCTCAGGATGTCTTGGTGAGAGATGAGGTCATCTAACGTCTGTGGCCGGTACTTTTCGACCCTAAAATCCAGAAATGATATTTGTTAAATTATTTTTTTTACTTTATTTAAGCCTAGTGCAATGACAGCAGCTAAAAAAACTCTCATTTTTAAAATGACTCAAACAGCCTCTTACTAACAGTATGGGTATTGATATAACGAGACTAGCCATCATCGCAAGTACATATAAAAGTAAATAGAGAGCTTATTATTTCAGACTTGTGCTTTAATCAGGACTACTTTGCAGTGAATTGAGTGATTCACTTGAGTTGTCATCGATTTTCTCCATCAGTGATACGAGGTCAGCTCAGCTGTCATAGAATTTCTACATACTAAATGACGAGCTCAATTACAGCCTAGAACGTTAGTGATTTTAAATCCGTAAATTAATATGGTCACGAATGAAGAAAAAGTGCAATTCAACAGTAAACAAAGCAAAACATGTGCATCGCTGCACATGTCGGCTAAAGAATGTCTCAAATAAACACCTTTTGACTATTAGCTAAGAACACAAGGTCGAAATTTGTACTACTAAACGCAAAACACATTACCATGGTAAATTTCTCGTCTGAGGTTGTGCTTTACTTGTTGAAGCCATCCTCTTGTATTTTGTTCACTCAGCCCCTCGATGTGCTTTGGCGCGTTTTTCTGACTGCACAGAGAGTTCCGTCGGCGAACGCCTCTTTGCTGACAGATTCTCTACCAATCAGAAGCACGCTTTTAATGAAGGCGGGGTTTAACGAGGAACTAGCTTGCTGTAATTTCATAATAAGAGTTTAAGACTAGAAAATCAAAGTCACCAGCAATTAGCTGTTTGTACGATGTTCGGTGCCCTCCAAAGTATAATGTTTAGAAACGCTGTATTCGTCAAACCAATTGTATTCCCTAATATGGTATTGGAGCAGTTACTGTAAGTATTTAAGTGCAGATGGTAAAGCACTTAAAGCTTTAGTAGGGGTGATGTTTATTTAATTCTGGTTGTTTGAGTCATGTCGAGATTTGTGTATTGTTGCTCCAGGCATACTATACATTTACAATTAAATCACACTGGTCTGCAGTGGAAATTAAAATGAGGTAATTAAAACTGAATAACTATATATATATATATATATATATATATATATATATATACAGTATCTCACAAAAGTGAGTACACCCCTCACATTTTTGTAAATATTTTATTATAT
>JAUYWG010000065.1:811750-826390 GCA_034779775.1 Enteromius afrohamiltoni | reverse complement strand
AAAAACACCACAGATAACATGGAGGCTGGAAGTGCCTCACAACAGTCTGACTGGCACTTCCAGCCGATCATGACACTGTCATGTACTGGGACCACCCTTTTTTTGGCCATGCAACGAAAGGCAATGAAGTACAATCTTATTTGGACTCCAACATTCTTTAAAATTTCTTTCAGAGAAGAAACTCATTTGTTGGACTCTTCTCGAGTATTTTTTGGGTAAATAATCCTATTTGAAAGACACATTTACAGCACAATGAATTTCACAGGACAGTTTGTGTGTGAATCATCAGCAAATAAAATGCAAAACAAAAAAAAAAGTAACACTTTAGTAGAGGGACCAGTTTTTACTTTATTACTGTTTGCTTATTAGCATGCCTATTATTAACATAATCTGCATGTCCATATTCTACATCCCAAATCCTACCCAATACCTAAACCTAACAACTAACCATATTAAATATGAATAAGCAGCAAATTAGCATCTTATTGAGGTAAATGTAGTAGTTAATCGTTTGTTAATATCAAGAAATGGACCTTGAAATAAAGTATGACCAATACCATAAATATGGTGTGCTGTATAAATGTTTTACATTTTAATTTATTTCATATATTTATGTATATTAACATTATTATGCATATGCAACGGAATAACAAGATATACAGTATATATATGATATAAAAATCTGAATATTCAGAGAAATGTGCTTGTCTTAAAAAGCCACTATATATATATATATAAATATATATATATGTGTGTCTTTTGATGTCATGTAGCAGATTTCTGTGTGAAATAAACCCTCATTTAAGTTGTGAAGTTATTAAGTCACGCATATGACATTTACTAATCCTGTTCTAAATGAGTACATGCAGCATTATACATGTGTGTGTGAAAGTTCACATTCATAAAGTTGAATATATGATCACTTTATGAAAGCTAAGGTGTGTTTGTGCTGCGCTTAATTAGAGTGTGTATATGCGTAGGAACGGCTGCCTTTATGGCAAATGTTAAGCACTCCTTTATTTATTCTGATGAGCTCGGGAGACTCCGATGGAGAAATGGAGTAAATACAAGAGAGGGGACAGGGAACGAGGTGGAATATGGGGGAGGAGGCACATGAATCACGCTGCGAAGCCTTTTCTTCAAGTAATTCCGCCGTGGATTACTTGAAATTGAGAAATTTGCATCCGCTTCGATGCGAGCCTCTGTGTTTGGATTGATTAGGTCTGTTACCTCCCCTTTACTCTGTCTCCCTCCACATCTTTCACTTTTAATGAGAGTGTTTTTTATGGATGAAAACTTTTGAAATGAGATGAGGAGCAGACCTGTGTTTGATCATCGGGTGTAGTTCAGGGCTATTGAGGCATTGGGGCTTCAATCTAAAGGATATGGAAATAGGATTGTGTTCCTTTGGGCTCACAGAATTCATTCAAAAATGAGTGAATCAAGCATATTATGATGCAACGGAATGCCAATAGACATTTTGTGTATAGATGTGTGTAAATATTAGATTTGTATTAACATTGTATTAACTGAAAGCCAGTTTTGTGAGCGGTAAGGTCATTTTTAGTCGTGCAGTCATTGCTGGTTTTGTATAAAGATTTTTTCTAATTAATGAACAGTTTAGGATTATATGTGAAAATCCAAAGTACCGTATTATCATGTAAATGAGTCAGTAAAGAATACAGGCAGATGGGATCTCCTCTGCACGATGAAAAGTGATTTAAATTTGTAATTAATGTGTGAGGAAATCTTTTCAGAATTTCTAATCTGAGGAAATGGATTTCTTTTAGCTAACATTTTGTACTTTCATCAACTTTTGGACCTAAAAATAAATGTTAGTTCTTGGCCAGTGGAAGATACATGCATTTCCAGTTTTTAAAGGAATAGTTCACCTAAAAATGGCTGATAAATGGTCATCCAAGATACAATAGATACGTTTGTTTCTTCATCAGATCAGATCCTCTGCAGTGAATGGGTGCCGCCAGAATGAGAGTCCAAACAGCTGAAACATCACAATAATCCACAAGTAATCCTCATGACTCCAATCCATCAATAAACATCTTGTGAAAAGCTGCTTGTTTGTAAAAATCAAATCCCTCATTAAGATATTTTTAACTTCAAAATGTTGCCAAAATATGAGTCCTCTATCCGTAATATTGCTTTCTTTAGTGGCAAATTGCCTCATCTTAATCAGCACATAAATACGCATATGCATAAATCAAGCAACTTTTATAAGAAAAAACAGTCCTAAAAAGTTCTAAACTCATGTTGTTGTTGTTTTTTAATTATGGATTTGTTTCTTGCAAACACACAGCTTTGTTCAACTTTTTTCAAGATGTTAATTGATGGACTGGAGTGGTGTGGATTATTTGTGAGTTATTGTGAGGTTTTTATCAGCTGTTTGGATTCAGGAGGCAGCAGTGTTGTGCAGTCATAAAACTGTATATAGAAATCTCACTTTTCAAAATGTGCATGCATAGCTCATAAATTCTCACAGCTAATTGAGTCTCACCTGTTACTTTCTGAGTCGGGACAAACCCACTCTGCGCCTTTCACAAGACACAAATCACGACACAAAACACACCTGCACCTGGACTCAGATCTGGCTGAACTGCTTAATCTTATAGAAACACAGGGGGAAAAAATGATTTGTGACATAATTTGCATAGAAAAAAAATTCGCATGCATCTAAATGGTTTACTTTTGAGTAATTCTCTTTATTTTTATTGATTTTTATTTACATTGCTGTGATTCCATCACCGTCATTTTAAAAATAAAATTATTATTTAATAAAAATTATGCAAAACAAATACTATCCAATTTTATCAAATTCTTTTATATTTAAATATAATTAATTAGATTTTTACCTTTTTCAGGGAAATGTGCTTGCCTTGAAAAGATGTTCACAAAAATATGAATATGAGGCATTCGCTCTCATGCTTACATTTTCTGTATGTGTAGTATATGTAAGGCTACAAATTTCCCTTCATGTGTGTTTAAGTGCTGTGGGTTTGAGTGATAGGACCATTAGGCAAACCTCATCCATGTTAATGCCAGCCTTTTTTCTCTGTCCTACTAATGAGTGGTCGGGTTAAAGGCATATAAGCACCAGTGTGGCCGGTTTTCCTTTCCCTAGTCTGTCCTTCATAATGAGCTGCTCTAACCCTCCCTCCCGCACAGATTGGAATCATGATTGCGAATTTAAATGAGTGTTTAAGTTGCATCCCTGCGTATCATTGATTTATCACAGCCGTGCCCTACTGAAGGGAGTCGAGCTGTCGGACACAAACCTGTCTGGAGACCCTGAACGAGCATCTGGAGACCACCTATATCAATGAATCAGCCCCCACCTCCTATCTGCCTTTCATCTCAGTTATATGTATGCAGTGCAGTCTGACAGAGATCTGAATTATTAGTTCCATCACAGTATGAAATGTTTCTCATTTAAAGAGACATGCAATGATTTATTAGTTTATGTTATGAAATTTCCTTTGATGTAATATAATTTCCTTAAAGAAACTTGAAGAAATATTTCACCAAAAAACTTACTAAAAACGTATTCACGCTCCCTCAGGCCATCCAAGATGCAGATTGTTTGTTCATTGAAATACATTTGAAAAATGTAGCATTACATCACTTGTTCACCAAATGATCCTCTGCAATGCTGGCTGAGTGAATGTCAGCTAATAACAACATCACAATAAAGCACAAGTAAACCACACCACTCCAGTCCATCAGTTAACATCTTGTGAAATGAAAAAGCTGTGTGTTTTTAAGAAACAAATCCACTATAAAAGTGTTTTAACTTTAAACCGTCACTTCTGGTCAAAATGTAATAACAACATCAAAATGCACTGATATGATTTAAACATATTTGTCTCCTGATTCAGACAAGACAACTTTTTAAACAGAGAAAGAAACATTATCAGTATTATATTGTAGCAGTACTAGACTTGTATTTTAGCTGGAAATAACAGTTTGAAGTTAACACATCTTAATGATGGGTTCGTGACTTACAAACATGCAGCTTTTCACCTCACAAGGCATGAATTGATGGATTGGTGTGGATTATTGTTTTTATCAGCCGTTTGGACTCTCATTCTGATGGCACCTATTCACTGGCGAGCAAGTGAAATCTGTTCTGATGAAGAAACTCTTATGGCCTGAGGGTGGGCAAATATTCAGCAAATTAAAATTTTTGGATGAACTATTTCTTTAATAAGAATGAAAAAAAACCCCATAACAGTTGGCCTTTCTTTCCTTTCAAATATTCACCATGGTAACCATAGTTTTGGCCGAAATGTCATAGTTACTGTTACTTCTAGGTGTTTTGAAAAACGTAAGTGTGAGAAATAATGAAATGATATTTTGTTAGCAGTGCTAATTGTTTTTTTTCGTTGTTTTTTTTATCTCTGGTTACCATGATACATTTTTGTTTTCATGTTCACTGTTTCATAATCTTGCATAACAGCACACATGAACATAAGTACACGCTTTGTTTTCATTTATGGCCTTTGTTGTGAGTCTCTGGGTCTTTATATTGAATATAAAACCTTGTTAAGTAGATAAATAAAATTGCCCCTCTGCTCCTCTCATCACCACAATATCAAAATTTTCCCTCTGTTCTGCTGAGCAGAGTTGCAAATAATGAGTGTAGGTGAGGTATAATGAAGCCTAACTATCCATGTTCCTCCCTATTAGCATAGGTCTTACTGAGGGGAGAGTCCCAGGCAGGCATTACACTGCAGTCTCACATAACCAGGCTAGCAGCATTAAGTCTGCTGCTTATTACTGCTAAGTCTAGATAAGACACTTGTATAGAACCAATATAAAATGGTCAGCCACAGTTTCTTTAATGTGTTGTTTATGGGCAGATATTTTATGTATGTGAGTGTGTTTCTGTGTCTAAGGTTGTGCGCCATTTATAATTTAATTGAGAATACCTTCTGAATTCCAAACCAATTACAGAATTTAATTGAGGTAGCAAACAGTATATCTGATTGAAATTTAAATTTGAAAGGAGGTACAGTACTTCAAGTTTGAAAGGAGGAAAAATTAATCTTTAGGCACAAAATGAATGTTGACTTGACGTTCTTTTTTAAAGGTAAAAAAAAAGTTCAAAAAGCCTGAATGATGGATGTATAGATGGATAGATGCATGGATTAAAGGAAGATAGATGAATGGATGGAAGGATGGAAAAATTGATGGATGGATGGCGGATGGTTGGAAAGAGGATGGGAAGATAAAAGATGGATGGACAGAAGGAAGAATGAATGGATTGATGGATAAAAGATGAATGGATTGAGAGAAGTTAGATGGATGATGTTAAGGATTTGCAGGGAAAGGAGATCCCTGGAGTCGTGGAGTACCAACATTGATTTTTAATAGTAATAAACTTGGAAAACATAAAGTTTAAATCAAGGGATCTTCACAACAAGTAACGTTTAACGACACTGACACTGAAGAATACACAGACATTAAGTAACAAACATAATGAAGGTAAAACTCAGGACAACTGGGAAAAAACAGGTGAGAGCAAATTACCTAATGATTAAGTACAAACACAGGAAAGACCAAATATGGGTAAACAGTAACTAAAACAGGAAGACATGAACCGAAACTAAAACAAGAACACATGAAAATGAAAGAGCAGAACTAAACAGACAATCAACGTAACATTACCGCCCCCCGCCCAGCAAGGCGCACACTTTTTTGTAAACAAACAAAAAAAAAAACACAAGAAACTTCAAATGGGGAGGGAGGGAGCAGAGTCATGGGTTGCCTCCAGGGCGGATCGAGAGCCTCTGGAGGCCATGTCGTGTCTGGGGCTGGTTCGGGCACCGGTTGTGGCAGTGGTGGATCGGGTGCCTTGGGCGCCACATGTGTCCAATCCCAAACGCCCATAACGCCCACCCTTTCCAGGACCATGGCCTTATTTCCTTGGGGAGGTTCACCGTCCCAGAAGGCCAAACTCCGTTGTGGTGGCGTCTGGTGAGCATTCAGGAGGGGATGGCTCTGGCAGCATGTTGGAGGCGCAGGCTTTGGAGGGCACTTTGGAGGCACAGGCTCTGGAGGGCGCTCGGGAGGCACGAGTTCAAGGGGACGCTTGGGAGGCACGAGTTCAAGGGGGCGCGAGTTCAAGGGGGCGTGAATTCAAGGTGGCTCTCGGGAGGCACGAGTTCAAGGGGTCTGAAACAGGGATTGGCCTACCTTCAGCAATGATGGGAGTTTGCAGCTGTAGCTGGAGCTTCTTCTCACTGTTCTTGTCTATTACAAATCACGGCGGTACGGGGCAACTCTGCAGCAGTACCTACCCAAACCAGTCTAAAATTGTCTGAATATAAACACTTATTATAGGTGTACTGCAAATTGGATTCCTGGTGTACATGGTTATTATATAAATGTTGCATATAAAATTATATAAATGTTGTAATTTTTGAACACTAAAAAGTTAGGGACTGCAAGATAAATGGATAATTCTGTATAACTAAAGGCAGACTGTGATCTTTCTTTAATGGTCATCATTAGAGGTGCTTTTGAAATCGAATTTGGTAATCTTATATTTGTGTGCGTGTATTTGTCACTGGCTCAGATCTTTTAATAAATGTATCTTGATAATCATACCTTCCACTAAAATATCTGTTTGTTTCATTATTTGTAGTGATTTTACAGTGAAGTGACTATTATGTGCACAATTTCTCATGAATAATTGTTGTATATAAAATAATTGGTTTCCATTTGTGATAAATGTAGTAGAACTGGCATCTAGTTCCTTGCTGTTTAATAATTTTCTCTTTTAAATATGGTTTCTGAGGTTAGGAGTAACAGCATGTCAGGGTCTCTCCCTGTCACCTTTTTTTGTGCTTGCGTCATGTTCCAAAAGCTTCAGTATCGCCTCACAATCACACTCACACACACCTTCAAGAACATCTGCTGTCAGTATGTGTCATATCCACACACTAGTGCCTTCCGCGCCTGGACACTTACATATCATTGTCATCAGTGACAGCACTGCCACACACGCACAAAACAAACAGATCATTTCCAAAAACCTTTGACAGCTCTACAAAAACAACACGCTCACTGTGGCTGCTTTCTTTGACGAAGTCAGTAACCTGTGGAATTATATTATTTTCCCTCCTTGAGAATTCAACTTAAATTCCAGAAATGTTCAGATGTTTTTAAAATTTGTTATAATAAATTGAAAACTAAAATAATTTCAAATCATGTGAGCCAATGTATTCACAATACAACATAAAAACGTGACGTTTCAACTGAGAAATTTTATAATTTATACACAAAATGCATAATGCATTTCAAATTTGATGCCTGCTACAGGTCACGAAATAGTTGGGACTTTAGTGAAATAGACGTTGTCTTGCTCTAAAATCCTTATATACCTTTCATCATTCATAGTGCCTTCCAAATCATGCAAACCCATACTGTATACACCTCTGTACTATCAGAGATGCTAGCTTTTGAACTGAATGCTAATAACATATGGGAAGGTTTCCCTCCTCTTTAGCACGGAGATTTACTGCAGATTGTGTTTACCGACAGTGGTTTCTGGAAGCATTCCTGGGCCCAGTAGTTTAACATGCATCTTCCAGGTGCGCCTTAGACACATCAACAGGTTACCTGTTACCTGGTGTCATCAGGTGTTTTGGGTCTTTCAACATCATACACCCTCGCCCAGGCAACCCAGCCAGGGGTGATCAGTCCCCATCTTGAAGTCTTCTCTGCAGCATCCATTATGTTCCTAATGGCTTTATTCAAGAGCTTCAGGGCCTTCCACAACGACTGGCCGGCAAACCCTCAGCAACAAACCTCAATGGGGAGGCATCGGGTCTTCCATCCCCTGTTACCAGATTCCCCATGCTAACTCCTCGTACTTGGCCCTTTTCCATTTAAATGCCTCTTCTATCCGATCTTGCCATGGCACAGTCAATTTTAAAAGAATCACTTGCCTTGACGATTTTGAAAACAAGACCATGTCTGGACTAAGTGTGGTTATGGCAATGGTTTCTGGAAACCTGGTACCTTATGCACCGAGATTTCTCCAGTTTCTCTGAATCTTTTAATGATTGTTGTTTTATAAAGTGTTCCAAAATCTTTTTATGCACTCAGTCATCAAATTTGAAACGAGCTTAAATGATTTCTCTGCTTAACCATTCTATTGTAGATATGCTTATGTGATTTGAAAGTCTTTTAGTTTTCATTTTATTCACATTTAAAAAACTTTCCAATATTTCTGGACTTCGGGTTGTATATTGTATCTATATACACGGATGGCCAAAATTATTAGAACACCAGCTAAAAAAAGGCTTTAAGTCAGTTAATACACCGCCTGAACATCCTGAACTCCCACCCAGCCTCCCTCTCCCACCTCCTCTATATCAGTCTTATACCATCCCCAAGGTTGTCTCCTGGCAGCCCCTTTGCTTGCCCTCAGTCCACCATCTGTGCGGTGGGATTGCGAGTCTGTGGTTTGTGGTTGGAGAATCACTTGTGTACTCCCCAAGCCTCCGAACCCATGACTCTGCCTCAGCCCATCGACCCGTTAGCTCCACCATCGACTCCGCAGTTGCCTGTCTGACCCCCATCTCTGCCAGGCTCCCTCATCCCTCCGATTCCACCTCGGTGTATTGTCGACTATCCATCATCTGGGGTTTACACTCCTCCAACTGCACCTCATCTCTCTGGCTCTGTCGGGCTTCTCCTTCACTGTGGCCCCACCTTGGTCCTCTGTCACTCCTGCTCTGCCATGGCCTTCCGGATCCCTGCCTCCATCTCGGTCACCGGCTGCTCCACTTTGGCTCTCCAGAGCCTTCCCATCACCCTGTCTCATCCACCCTCTGTCTCCGCCTTGGCCTCCCCCACCTGCTGTGCTGCCGTCAGTTGGCCCCCTGGAGTTAGTAGCCTTTCCTCCACCATGGCTCCTCCCTCCTTGGCTCCACCATTGTTTGCCATCTTGTCTTTAGCGGGGGTCCCTCCTGGCTCCTCCTGCTCCAACCTGTCTCCTCCCTCCGTCTGGTCCACCTTGGATCCTGCCTCCATCATCACCACCCTGGACTCTATTAGTGGTCCTCCTAAATGAAAATATTATTTAAAAGTTCCCCCTAAGATTTTTGCAAGTTCTCCCATTGTTCCCCCAAATTTGATAATTCTCTTTTAAAATGCATCAATTATTGTCATAAAAACATACTGTTTATTCTTCTTTTCTGTAGGTCAGTAATGAAGCTTAATCGATAATATGGATATAACATTTTCTTTGTTTTGGGGGCCTCTCTCAGAAAATGTCACACATGTGATTTGATTTAATTACCAGTTTCATCAGTTAACAGCCCTATCGATTTTTGTTTTGTGTTAACATTCATGTCAAACCTCACATTGTCTAATATATTGTCACAAACGTCATATTATCTGGCACTTTACACCTGACCTTAAACTTCAAGAAAACACAATAAAAAAGCAAGAAGTAAAAAAAAGAAAAGAAAAATAGAGAGACCACGATGTGAAGCAAAAAGCATGAAAGAAAGAAAGAGAATGTGTCATCAGTAGTTTGCTGCCAGTCAGTTGCTCTACCTGTCACCCTGTTGATCCATCTTTATTTGTCTGTTTGTTTTTTCTCCTTTTCTCCGGCTCCCTTTTTCTTCGCTTTAACGTTCACACACCTCAACGTTCTGCTTATTCCTGCACAATAAGAAAGCTTCTCTCGCATACACTGTCAGTATTTGTCAAATCCACACACTAATGCATTGTGCCCTCAGAGTCTTGCACATTGTTGTCATCGACGGTAGACACAAACACGCACACAATGCACCAAAAATACCTAACCATTGCTGAACAACGAGTTCCTTTTTGGGCATAAAATCATTCTTTTTACTTTAAAGAATCTTCCTGTTAATGATTTGCATCGTGTTAAATTTAATTTAATCTGCGATCAGATCCAATTTGTTCATGTATTACATTAAGAATCAGTGATGTTTTGATGCCCACACTTTTCTTTTGATTCAAGTTGAGCTCTTTCATATGGCGAAAACTGTTTTGCTGTCTAGTTACAAATTAATATTGGGTTTTCAAACACAAATTTGACTTGTGGAGGAGTTCAATCTGGCCTGATATATGATTTGAGAAAAAAAGCGTAAATAATTATTACGATAGATTCATAATATTCATTCTTTAGTTTAATAGTCACAGCTAATTAGTTGTTAAAAGGAAAGTTCATCCAAAATTAAAAATTATGTAATCATTGACTTGTTCCACACATTGAATGGGTTTGTTTCTTGTGTTGAACGCAAAATTAAGAAATGATGTTTTCAATGCATTTTGACATAAAATTAACTGCTGAGTGAAAGTACATACTGGAGGAATGTGAAGAGTGTTGAGAAAAGAATCAGTATTGATGAATGCTCGTAAAAATGCCTAAAACATACACACAATTGCATATTTTCAGCTGCATCTGGATTTGGCAGTTCTTTTTCTTACTGGGAGTCGCTCACAGCAATAATGACATCATGAGGGAAAATATCTAGAGCAGGATTCACACTTGTTTTCAAGTCTGTTTCATTATTCAAATATTCTGTTGATTATTAAACCTGATAGATTTCATGAAGTTGAGAGAAAGGTGACATGATGACATATTCATAGAGAAGAAAGGAGGATATTCTGAACAGCATGACATCTGCCCTTGCAAACATGCTCCCACACAGAAACTAAATGGATCTAATTGGATTTGAATGGTATAATGTGTTTTTTAATTGCTGACTGTGCCCTCATGCTAACCTGTGGTCTGTTTATTCATTGTTTGAAGCCAGAAATTTCTCATTGTGTGACTCAGTTGGAAAGTTGGCTTTCCTGAGTTCACAAACAAACTTGTGTCTAAAAAAGTAGTTTCTTAAAGATGCTGCAAGCAACATCGTTCAACAGTGCAAAAGAATGTGTGTCCTACTGTACTCAAAACATCAACAGAAACTAGGTGAGGTCTTGTTATAGTCTGGATTATACAATTCTTAAATTAATTTACATTATTATGCCATTATTACACTTGTTTTGGGACATGCTTTGACTAACAATGCATTATACTCACTAAAGCGATTATGAATCCCTTCTTTATTTGCAAAATGTTTGTGCAGTTATTTATTGATTAATATTTTTCGCTTAATTTAATCATTTTTTAATTGAATTTTCTTTAAATGTTTTATTTTAACTTTCTTAATTTAATTTTTACTTTAATTCAATTAAATAGTCTTCTGTCTACTCCATTATAGTTGCTCACAAATCCACACACACACAAAAAGAAGAAGAAATTCCCAAAATTACTAACAAAACGTTGCTGTCTAAAGATCTCTTAATCTGCACTGCATTCTGGTGCTTAACAGACCATGTGACTGGTTAAAATGTGCAACCAAACCACTAATCAAGCCAGTCAAGCCATAATTTTAATAATTTCTTTCTTTCTTTTTTTTTTTTTTGAGTACATGAGTGCATGTTTATGTAAGCATGCATATGATTTATCTATTCAGAGTTTTGAAGCTAAATCTGTTTCTGGAGCATGACGTGCAAGAGCTTGTTTTGAAACCAGCTACAACATTGTAAACACTGTGATCTTGTCTTATTTTGGGCTCATTTGTTTTTCCTCTGACACTCTTTGTAGAGCAAAAAAGAAGAACAAGCCGTTGAACCTGAAGATCCACAGCAGTGTGGCTGGAAGCTGTGAAAACCTGCCGACCCAGCGCTCTCCTCTCCACTCTGATCACTCACTCCGCTCCTTCTTTTTCCCCAATTTTGTCCCTTCAACACCCCCGGTGCACTCCGACACCCCCTCAGCAAGTGAGTAATAGCCATTAGCCTCTTTGCAGGACAACACATTGTTCCAGTCATACCTAAAACACAGATATTTAGCTATACATACATAACTCCATATAAATAACATTTTATACAATACAATACTGATTGTTTAAATCAACATGAAAATCTGAATTTACCCTTGATTGACATTTATTAATACATTTTATTGTGCACAATCCACCAGTAAATAGTTTTCAAAAAAAAAAAAAAATGCTACACCTGCTACATTCTGGTATTAATAATTTAATTTTTTTTTTTTTTTTATCACAAAATATTTGCATTTTAAAAACATTCTCTCAAAGAAAAAAATCGAAATTAATTATTTTAATTAGAAATGTTTTGCTTAATAGAATTAAAATGGTTTGTGAATTGTTTCATGTTGTCTGCAATAGTTAGAAATTTTATTTAATATAGACCGAATATTAAATATATATTTTGTATTTATAAAAAAAAAAAAAAAAAATATATATATATATATATGTGTGTGTGTGTGTGTGTAGTAGCATGTAGTAATTTATATAAAAAAATGTGTGTCTGTGTTTGTGTATTATATTTTGTGTCATTTGAGACATAGCCCTGATCAAAAAAAATTTTTTCGTAACATTGCGCCTTAAAAAGACATTCAAATGCTTGTAGGTTGGTCAACATCTTTAGATCACAGCTAGTGTTGACAGATGTCTGATGACGCACGTCGTTCAATTACATCTTTATTTGTCATCTTCTTTCACAATAAGACTTCCCTTCACCTATTAAAGGGCAGCGTCCCAAACCCTCATTTGTCCCAGGACACCTGGCATCGTGTGGGCGCATATTGTCCAAACCCAATGTCTTCTACACCGGGGGCCTCTTAGCATGGGCTATTAGAGGAATAATGGGCCGAACGGAAGCCATGTGTATGTGAGAAGACTAGGAATGACACAAGAATGACGCAAAAGAGACTGTTTTGGAATGAGATTATCGTACAGATGGAGGGAAAAGTTTTGTCTGCTTGTTTCCAGAATTCTGAATGATAGACCCCCTCCAAGCTTTGGCAATCTGCTGTACGCTTCGTAGATTGTACACTGTGGGAAATATCCGGAAAGGTAACTGTTAGATTGATGATTTTGACAAATTAATAATGAAATGAATTCTTTGACATCTAACCACAGCTGAGCAGTGTTTGCACTATTATTTATACAAAAATAATATTAATATTACAAAGCAATATTATATTAAATGTTATTAATTTGAGAAATTATATAAATATATTTTCTTTTGTGTAATTTGTGTAAAAGTGTTTTTTTGTAATTTTTATTTGCTATTTTATTAATGTTGCATTTTTTTTTATTTGAATCTGAATATCAAATAAAATGTAAATATTTAATATGCTATTTTTAATGTTCTTATTTTTCCTTTATTTTTGTAATCAGTAGCCTAAAGTAATAATTCACCCAAAAAATGAGAACAGATTTGAAAGATATTTAGCACTACATCACTTGCTCACCAGTGGATCCTTTGCAGTGAGTGGGTGCCGTCAGAATCACAATAATCCACAAGTAATTCACATGACTGCAGTTCATCAATTAATGACACATTGCATAAAACACTGTGTGTTTATAAAAAATCAACCATTAAGACATTTTTTTAAACTCCAAACTGTTGCTTTTGGCTAAAATATGGTTTACTATCCATAATATTGCTTTTTCTTGTCTGAATCAGGAGAGAAAATGCCTAGATCTAGCACTGTTCATAATCAAAAACAGCCTAGAATAGTTATAAACAAATATGTTTCTGGATTATTTTTATGGTTTTATCAGCTTTTTAGCTTTTTGATGGCACCCGTCCACTGCAGAGGATCCACCGGTGAAAGAGTAAAGCAATGCTAAAATTCTTTAAATCAGTTCTTTAAATCAAAAACAAACTCATCCTGCATAGCCTGAGGGTGTGTACATTTTCAATAATATATTTATTTTATTAAATTTTTTAGGTGAACTATTCCTTTAAATGAAATTCCTAAGATACTAACTGAAAGAGGTTTTTCATATAACAATAAAAAAAATTACCAAAACAACTAAATTCCTCCAGGCTCTTTGATGCAAGAGTCTGTAGCAAAACCAGATGAAAGATCTTTATAGTTGAATTTTCGATAAACCACTTTCAGGGGTATAATCTGATTGGGTTTGTGGCAGCCAGTGTAATGGCATTACTAGCGTCCTGGACCTCCCAATGGGGCTCCAGGCCGGACATGGTGGCAATAACCAGGCCTCGCGAGTGTCGTCAGCCATGGTTAATATGTCTGTTGTTTTTCTGCATGTGGTGACAGTATTATTGTACATAGTACACAACAGTTTGCCCAAGGTCTGTGCTTCATGGTTTTAGGTTTCTTGGCATGCACACAGAATACAAACAGTTTGTGCAATACTATGAAATGCTTATGAGTAGTTTACAACTGGAAGTTAAGAATAGTGTAGAGAAAGATAAACAACCCAAAGGACATTTGTGGTTTTTGGATGTTGCACTTTCATATATCAAGAGATCTTAGTTTGTTTTAAGAATCTTAGATATTTCTCCTAAAATTAAAATGTTTTCATTTAAATAGAAATGTCTGTGCAGATTTTGATGTCTCAATGGTAACTAAATGCACAGCGTGTGATAATGTTCTTATTATGATTATTATTGTTTTATGGCCATTCTTCTTATTATTATTATCGATTATCAGCGTACTTGTAATAAGATATACAAACCGGATTCCAAAAAAGTTGGGACACTAAACAAATTGTGAATAAAAACTGAATGCAATGGTGTGGAGAT